>APFE031260237.1:372867-428023 GCA_000404065.3 Pinus taeda | reverse complement strand
TTTAGCTACTTCCTAATCGTGTCTTACACAGTACTATATGTTAGAGGCAGAGAGTTAGGAAGAGATAACATTATCATTGGTCTTTTAAGTGATTTTCTTACCTTTTATTTGCAGCAGCATGAATGGTGTCTAATGCCATTAGAAAGTGGTTCTTTGCTTTCAGTTCATTTTAATTCATTTATTTCCTTTAAGTTTTCCTTTTCAGCAAGTAGTTAGAAACCACTAATCACACACCTTCACTCATCTAGAATTCACCTTACACACACAATCACTCATATGTTTATAAATACATCACTCCATCTTAGGAAGATAAATTAACCACAAACAACACCCCAAACAACAAAAATCTCTAAGAGGTTGCTTAAGTACATATAGTACACCTTCACTTCATCAGCTTACGAGCCCCGGGTTGACAATTAATGACATCAATTTAGGAACACTAAATTGACTAAACAGAAGGCAATATGACTCATTTGGCACTGCGAAAGACTTTACCACCATGCTAAAAGTGAAAATATTCAGTCATGAGGAAGATGCATTTGATGACATCTTTTTACAGAAGAACACGTTCATAGAGGTGAAGCATATGGCACAATTACTTTTTCACCGAGAAGATCTTGAAGCCTTTCACGAGTACAGAGAAAGGAGGCTATTGAAGGTTCCATTGGACCAATTATTGATTGAACCAATAAGGGAGCCAACTCCCAGTGTAAGCCTAGAAGGGGATTCCAAAGTAAATTCTAAAATTGATTCTGGAGCAGAATCTCGAGAGAAGTCTACCACGGAGTCAGAGAAACAATCACAAAATTGGAAAAGCAGAAGCAGGGAGTCAGAAAAAGATACAACCCAATCTATAGAAAAGACAACTCAGCAAATAGGTTGAAATACATTCTACCTCCACCTAGTCAATAAAACCCCTGGCGATTGATTCAGAGGAAAAATGGGAGAGCTTTAATAAAAAGATCCATACAGAGGAACACATGCTAGAGTTGCAAACTCCACAATAGAATGAAACTCAAGAAATTACAACAGAGGAGACTATAAATACTCAAGAGGTAGAGCACATTCCTGTCACTCCCACCTCTGAAATTGTTTTGAGAATTGAGGAAATTCCCCTTCTAGATGTGTTCTATAGCCCACAACATAAAGCAATTGTTAAAAGAAAAAGGAAGAAAAGAAAATTGGATGCTACAACTACTACTACTCCAGATAATGAACCAATGGATATCGTCTGGAAAAACTCACCCATCAACCCATCTGCCAAACTTACTAGACTGTCACAACTTGTAGGGGCCTATGCTACAACGACTATCGACAAAGAAATAGAGGTGCAAATGTTTCTTAAGGAAAAAGAAAATAAAATTATGTCGCTTGAAAAACAATTAAAGTAAGCAAAATCCAACTAGCAAGCAGAAACACAGTTAGCTAAACTTCAACAAGAGTTTAAGCAGATACAAATAAGATATCAAGCCAGTTTAGCAGAAAATGAAGCGCAATTACAAGAAATAACTGATCTGCATAAGGATGATCCAAAGATTGATCAATTTATTACTGAAGCGCTTGGCCTTAACTCCCAGCTGATGCACCAAAAGGAACTATTATGCTAGAAGATTTCGCAATGGAATTCTTATTGCGAAACAAGCAACAAACTGACAAGTCAAATAGTTGAAATGAGGCTTGAATATGATGAAATCTTGAAAAGAGTCTTCGACTTCATCTCCTGGCAGAATTCAGAAGATGGGAGAAAGGTCGACTTACCTAAACTGGAGGAGTCACACAAAGAAATCTTATTTGCAAACTGGGATTCTCGGCTTAGAGAGGCATAAAAGGCAACAACAGACGTGGCAACAGAAACAAACCGTGTTATCGAGAATATTAACAAAAATTTACATAGCGCCAACTTGGTGGCAGAGTCCATTCCAGGTTTTCTTCCTAATGTGAAACAACTTAAACTACATTGGAGGCAGGCAACTGAGGAAAAAGGAGAAGCAATTAGGCAAACGACCAGGTTAAACTAGGAAGCATATTGGTGACATTTAGTGAAACCTCACAGCCAGTGGATGACCTTGCAATGACTAACCACTTCTATGAAGAAAATGATGTCAACACTGACTGACACCATGTTCACTAGGTAGTTGAAAGCCGAAATCGGCCAACTGACACAACTCAAGATCATGACGGACATTTGCGATCTAAAAAATCAAATGCATAACATTTAGTCACCATGTTCATTTCTATTTTTGTTTTATTTTGCATAATTTGAGGAAGGTCGTTTAAACCTCCTCAACTATTTTTGTAATAATCTATTTTTAGTTTTATAGTTTAGTATTTAAACCCCTCTCATGTATTTAGAGAGGGGTCCAAAATTTTTATTAGAAACAATCTTCAAAACATGTACTTCTGTCCCTTTGAGGAAGTTCTAGTGAAATTAATGGAACAAGATTTCATTTTATCTTATCTGGCGTCTTCTACTGAAATTGCACTTTTGTATTCTTAGATGATGTTGGATTGATTGGAAATAGATCAATATTGCTGAATCACATGAGCAAGATTTATTACAAATGGTACTTTTATCTCGTAATTTTGTTTTACTTATGTACTAAGCAATAATTTCTCTTCAAGTTGTTCATGTATAAAAGTTTGAATCTTGGTTGTCATTTATTGCACTTTTGTATGGTCATGGCCTAAATTGTATGCCAAATAACATGAATAATTTCTTATGTGATATATCTTTCATAATTTTTTCAACTAACTATTTATTTGAAACGATTATTTTTAAACGATTTCATTTCTTATTGCAATTGAATGATCTTTATTACCAATTGTTTTTGGACAGTATTGTAGATCGCATACTTCAAATTTATTCTCGGGTATAGTTATAGCTAGATAGTGTCTACATTAGCATATATACATGTGATTATTAGCTTAGATTAGATTACTTTTAGCTTAAACATTATTTCAAATATCACATATCACCCCATCAACACTATCATAAATTAGATTGGGAAACTAGTCCCATTATCCCTAGTCAGAGCCACCACACCAAATAGAAAAGGAACTGCTAACCAAGGGCTGGACCGAGAGGTTTCCCCCATGTTGTAAAAATGATTTTCGAGGCTTCAATAGGTCTTTATTGACTCTTTAACTAATTATGACTATGAATCGACCCTATTGGGTTTATTACATAAATAAAGGGGTTAGGGTTGGACCCTAACAATTCATGATTAAGCTGCTTCATACACATTGAGTTTCCACCAAGCACCCTTTGAGATATTTGCATGGGATGATCAATTTTTGGTTTGAGATATTCATCCTATGATATGTGACTGCATGGATGTACTGATGATTTTTGGATCAGTGCATCTAGATGCTACTTGAGTATGAGACCTGCCATGATGTTTTGGATGAAAAATTTGTGGCTTTAAATACAACCGAGATTGAGTATGATATAGCTAACATGACCAATTGTGAGGTAATATGAAAAGGATCCTTAGAAAGTTGTTTGGGCAAGTTCTGAATATGACAAAGATACATTGCGATAATAATGAGTGGATCTGATTGGAAAAGAAACCCATATATAGTTGGGACTGAGATACCTTCATCTATTGAGACAGTGTTGTTGCCCGAGACAAGATTAGGCTTGTGGTTGGCACCTCCTTCAGAGGGAGGATGAATCACAATTGTTTACACTTCAATTAATGTGCCAAGTTCCAATTATGCCAATATAAAATCAATATTAAATACCAATATTAGTCACTAAAAGTCATTATGCCCACATAGCACTGACATTTCACATCAAGGAAAATAGCCGTTATCAAGAACCAAATCTGATCAAAACCCTTACTTGTTATCATTGTGAATCTAATCAATCCATAAACCAAAACATATCTATGCAATGTCAAGCATTATGACACAATTCCAATACTATTCATCTATATTAAGTCAAGTCAATAAGCCAATTCTTATCAAAACCTTGCAATTATTATCAAAATTGTCATATACTAGCTCAAACGATCAAGCTAAGGCAAACAACACAGTGATATGCATATCATAGTCCCTTGTGAACACAAGATTATCCGGACATTCACATTCTCTATAATGAATCAAACATTATGTAAAACTTCCCTACTTATATGATGCAAGGTTACCCCTACTTTACCCACAGTATGCATAAACCATTTTCTGCCCAGAAATTTATATGACCATCCGGTCAAGGATTCATTATAACCGAACAATGGGTTAAGGCCCCCTTAATTAGAATTCATGAGGAAACATATTAATAGACTAACCCAAAGTCTAAATGCTCGTTAACTTTTCCATCGGAATTCATTCCCCTTTATAAACCTTCGTTAACCTCATTATCGAGACTCATTCACCCTTCTAAGCCTTCATTTCCCTTGTCCGCAAATATAACCAAACCCCTCTCTTTAACATTGGTTATGTATGATTAACACATAAAAGCTTCTTATCATGCCTTATTTCTATTATAATGCTTTAAAATAGAAATACACTAATAAACATAGGTAACATACCTTTTCCTCCAATCATAAGCCTTTGCACAGTTCCCAAGATTTTCCTTTATCACAATCGCTCATCGCAGTCCTCCGCACTCATACCATATATAGTTCTTATCACCCCTCCGACTCTGATATACGACTGTTGAAAGCATTTAAATAACGCTTAAGCCTTAAAAGACTTCGCACAACACTTTAACAGAATGCAAAGGAAATACATTGAAATCCCGCTCTGAAACACATAAGCGGATCTCAAATGTTATACACCCGCATTCCTATTTATCATTGGGTCTGCCCTCCATATTAAACCTTCCGCTGCGCTATTCCCACTTCGATTTCTGATCGCCGATGCCTTCAATCAAATCTTGATTGTCCATCTAAACTTGATCTGATGGTTGTTGATTCACTGGACTAATAAACTTACGCGACAATCCTCCACAGTCAATCTGTGCCCAATGAATCCGACTGCTATCGTTGATATCGGGTGGACAAGTAGCATGAGGATTAACCGCCCGATAAGTGGTTTCCTCTCTCCTTCTTGCGGCCACATGTCGAATGTTTAATGGGATCGGTTGCTCGCCCTTCAATACCGCTTACAGTTTTGGTGTCACCTGAAATCTGCTTTCACTATTTAAGGCCACTCTTCACCGATTAAGTTGTGACTTAATCCTAGCCGTTGATCTTCAAGATCTGACAGCTACCGTGCATCATTTCTTCACTTCTCGTTTTTTTCTTTACTTAGTTTTTACGCTATTTCCTCAAGGTTTATGTGGTTTTCAAATTTCTTCTGGGATCTCGACACTCCGTTGCGTGACTCCTTATGAGCTTAACTCTGCGAGTTTCTTTAGTTCTTGTTCCTTCAAAACATTATTGGGGCTCTTTGAATGGATTCAATGCTCCATTCCCTTCCACTATATTTCTTCTCCTCTGTGTATTCGCCTCAACCTTGCCTGCATACATATATGTATGCAACTCTCTGATTTACTATAATTTATCAATTAAATCTCGAAACACACACTTATATGGGCTTGGAATTAAACCTCTGTATTGATAACCAAATAATTACACAGTTTCTCTATCTTCGGCCTGATCTTCTAATGTCAGTGGCCTCTGATTTACAAGTTGCCCGTATGCTTATAATCACACTCCAATCTGTTATCTATCTACCCTATTCAACCTCTCCAACCACTGTCTATGCCTTTTTGGCTTGTATTTATACAAAGGGATTTTAAAACCAATTTCTGGTTTAGATCCATAAACTCCTCAACAAAATTCCTAAAATCTCTTCCTCACTCCTAAGGATTCTCTCAAATCCACAAAATCATGAACTAACTGCTAATCTAAGATTTACAATCAATTCTCAATCCTCTCATCACTCAACTATCCTAAATCCCGCATGTTCTCCTACATTCGAGAACATTTACAATTATGCCTCACAATATTCAATTAATTCCTATTCTCATTAAAATCACTTAAAACATTAAATAATTACATTACTTCAATACTTAGGAAACCAACTTCCTTGAAATGCAAGACCCCCTATGTCTACTAGAATACAATAAGGATGTTGAGTTGAATGCTCCTACATTAGACTCCTCAAGTAAGAAAATTTATGACCTCCTGGTCATAAGTTTGGATAATTGATTCCCCCTGGATCCCACACTTTATTTTGTAACTTGTCTTTGCTTGTCCATTGTTCTATCGCTGATGTTGTCTGTTGTTGTTCTCAGGTCTCCATACCTTATGTTGTAATGCTCCACCTGCCCTGCTTTCATAGTCTGCCACTATCTTCCTCTTGTTGTCACTCCTCTCCTTTCTTGTTGTTATCTTCTTCTGAGACACTTTCATCATTAACTTCATTATCAATTCAATCTCTTTGTCCCGTATATCCTTTGTCTGCTTATTGGCTTCAACTCTTAATTATTGAACTCTAATTCTTGCTTGTTCTTCACTTATTCTGATCACCTCCTTTTCATCCTTACCTTCTTCTTTACTAATATTTTGCAACTTTTCTACTGCTGCTATATTGTCTTTCAGAACAATTTCCTGCTTTTGTTTTTTGCACCTGTCAACTTCTTCTTGATTATTATTTATGACAACTATTTTGTCATCCTTCTTCAATAATTTATCTTGAACATTTATCCTCTACTCTTCTAACTTCCTCCTTTGAAAGTCTAATTCTCTATATAACTCAATGATTTTACTTGGATTAAACTTTGGAAATTTTACACAATCTCCCATTTCTTCATTTGTTATTGCTCCATCATCACACGATCCTTCTTCCTCTGCTAAATCCTTCTTAACATCCTTCAGTAGATGTCCTTTCTCTTCCTCTTTCATTTGGTTGTCCACATGTGCCAAATATGTTCCAGTTTCTGCAACAAAATCTTCAATTATAAGACAATCATTATAATAAAAAATATAAGGCTTTTGTACCTCTTCTTCCTTTGGCAACACTGTAGTATGCTGCTCGGATCTCTCTTCTTCTGTCAGCATATCAGTATGCTGATTCAAATTCAAAGAACTCTTGAGACTGTTAGCAAAGTCTCTCCTTCTCATCATCTGTTTCAATTATGTCTTTCAGCACTTGTCCAATGTAGTGAACTGTTTCTTTTCTAGTCTCCTTGTCATACTCTGATTCAAAACTTCCATCTTCTAGAAGGTATTCTTTCTTGTTTTTGACAACTTTAAAAGACTGCATATCTTCTTCCAAACCTGCAATCATACACAAATCATTAATTTTAAAAATACAAGACTTTTCGGTCTCATTTGATGCTTCAGTGATCAAGTCTTTTAGCTACTCTGAATCATTCATATGATTCAACTCCTTTGTCTCTTCATCACTTTCAAAAAGTAATGGTCCATGTTCTGGTTCACATATCGAAACTTCAACATCTTCTTCAGCATCTTCCTTTTGCTGTAGCTCAACTCTTTCGAGCTTCTCTGTCTTCAATTTGACATCTATAATATGCTCAAATTCCCTTAGCTCCTTTATTAACTGCATATTCACTTGCTAATTCCTCTTCTCTTGTAGTCTTTGCCACTTCACTTTCATTCTCATGACATAACCATATTTCTGGTCCATCTCATTTCTCTGCAACATTTCCATTAATACTTCAAGCTAAACTGTTATCTCAGCCTTCTCCCTCTCATATTTTTCTTTACTTAATTGTCTCTGTATTCCATTTGCCTTGGCATCTCCTTTCTTCTATCTTTGGTTGTGGTTTCTTTTAGAACCTCTATTATGATTGTCACTAGTCATCATTCTCTCCATTTCTATGAGTTCCTCACTCACTCACATGAACTGCACTAAAGCCTCTACAACAACAAGTCCTCCCCGCTGCCACTTACCTCACCAAGCTTTCTTTTGTACTCGGTCTTTTGGCAAGCAATTGGTTCTCTATCTCTGGAACCTCCTTTGAGCAATTTTATTTGCTCCTTCTAAGCTTCAACTCATCTGCACCTTCTCAAGAACACAATTGTCCTCTTTATCCAATCTATGTTGGAATTCCTCAAAGTTCTGCCACATTCTGCTTTCACTTAGAAACTCTTACCAACTTTTTTTTATCTCTTAGCAGTTCTACCCACATCCTTTGTGGAATTGCCTTTGGGAGTTACAACAATACTTTTGCATCAATGCAAAGACTACAACTTTCCAATCTTCAAATCCAATTAAAATAAAACCATATCATCTTACCTTCAAGATCTTTGTCTAATCTTGTCCTCCCATTCACTTGCACTTTTGAATGGACTGTTCTTTCCACTAGCGTTCAACTGTATCTTCAAAATCTGTTACTTCAAGACCTTACAAAGTCCCTCTTACAGTTTAACTATTGTAATCTTGCTCTAAAATTTCATTCATTCAATATCTGCTATTCATTAGACAAATTTGCATACTTTCACCTACCTTCAGGATCTCACCATTTTTGCAAATCTGTTTCAGCATATCTTTATGCTTCCACTACACAAATTCTCAATATTCAGCCACTGTCAATCAAATTTAGAATCTGGTTCATTCTTCCAATCTTCCGACTTTATCTTGGCAAAGCTTAATTATCAGCGACAATTTCTCCTTTGCTGAGTTTTTCCTACTCAGAAATCCTTAACAGTTTCCTTCATTATTGCTTCTTAAGGCTTGATATTCTTTTGCTGAGATACTTCATTAACTGCAACTATCAATCTTCCATTTATTTCTTTATCTAGCAAAACTCAAATCAGAGTTGAATAAAACAATACCTACATGGTTTCTCTACCCACTCTTCACATCCGAGTGAATCTCCATCCTTCAAAACATCATTGTGGATTCTTTATGTTCCTACAATCTCCTCTTAATTCTTACGCACCTTCTTTTAAAAACTTAACAATCTCCCAACTTTACTCTAGTTGCTTCACTGTCAGATTAGAATCTAATCTCCCTTGACTGCATACAAATCTTTCCACATATCTATGTTCTAAATTCTTTCGAAGAAACTTTCACACATAATTTCTTTGTTAGCTCTGATACCAAAATGACGCAGGGTTACCCCTGCTTTACCCATATTATTCATAAACCTATGCATAGACCATTTTCTGCCCAGGAATTTATATGACCATACGGTTAAGGATTCATTATAACTGAACAATGGGTTAAGGCCCCCTTAATTAGAATTCATGCGGAAACATATTAATAGACTAACCCAAAGTCTAAACCCTCGTTAACTTTTCCATTGGAATTCATTCCTCTTTATAAACCTTCGTTAACCTCATTATCGGGACTCATTCACCCTTCTAAACCTTCATTTCCCTTGTCTGCATATATAACCGAGCTCCTCTTTAACATTGGTTATGTATGATTAACCCATAAAATCTTCTTATCATGCCTTATTTCTATTATAATGCTTTATTTCTATTATAATGCTTCAACAGTGTCTCAGAGGAGTTGCAGGTATTTGTCCAAAATATCTTGGGCAGAGAAACCTTTCCAAGATGGGACAGGATGTGGGCCGATTTGCAACAAGAGGAGTTGAGACGGGACCTAGTGAAGAACTCCATCAGTGGCAGCAGCAGGGGATCGAAGCAGGTGTAGGAGGAGGAGAATGTGACCCTCACATCAAAGGGTCCTAATCAGGGACATGGAGAGCAGCAAAAGAAGAAGAAGGACCTATCAAAGTTCAAGTGCTTCATATGTGGTGATCTTGGTCACTACAACACCCAATGTCCTCCTAGGAAGAAGGACAATGAGAAGCAGGACCAACAGGCAACATCAACAAAGATCGATAAATTGTCCTCCAGATTGGAGGAAGACTTCGCCATGTTTGCTGATATAACCCCAGGAGTTAAGTGGGATGACTTGGTGTTGTAGTCCCAAAGTGCTACAGATGGGTAGGATTCTTAAGGAGGTCCACCCCTTGAATCAATACCTTGCTACCGAAGCCCACAATATTTAATAGCAGGATGGATCAGTGGCAGTGGATGCAGTCAAATGCTAGAGTGATAGATGTAGAGTCTAGTTGCAATCAAATGTTAGGCAACGTAGTGCATAATTGGTAGCAGTGCAGAGTCAACAACAACGCAGATGCCTCAGTGATAACGCAGATACTAGCAGAAGTCAGAGACTTGGGTTACAGATGCATTATACTAATCACAATTGATTCAATATTTAGGATGCTTTTTAGTTGCAACAACAACAAATGGAGAGGGAGTTGCAGTGCAGATGTAGTGGTTGGCAGCAACACAGATCCAACACATATCATAGTTGCACAATAGTTAGTGGGAAGCATTAGCCAGACATCAACAACGTAATAGGGGATGATGTAGAGACAAGGTGTTGCCACAGGGGGCAGCAACACTAGAACACATTCCTTGCTAAGAGGGAATGTTAGCTTTTGTAGCATTGGATGTGTTCTAGCCTTGAAATTTTGTGGAGAGGCTAAAATACATGAGATCTCCAAAACCCAAAAATCATTTTTGGAAATTCCACCTCCAAAGCCCATAAATCGTTTCTGGAAATTCCACCTAGAAGTGAATTAATTAGATTATTAGTCAGTTTTTAAATATTTCCTAAGTCTAAACTTAGGGAATATGACTAATTAATCAAAATTAATTAAGTTATGGTGTGAATGTTCTAGAAACTCACACAGATTAATTTCAAGTTAATCATATCCATCAATTAAGATCAAATCTTGGTTGTTGAAGTCTCAACAAAAGATTATAAGAAGAAGTCGATGGGGCTTGGAGAAAAACATTTGTGAAGTTCGATTTCATGAGCAGATCGATTTCCTGAGTAGCAACACTCAGTTGCTAGAGAGAGAGCCAGAGAAATCGAAGCAGTGAGAGAGGGGCAGGGACAATGAAGCTGGAGGAAGGATTCCAGTTCCGGTGAGTGAATTTGTCGAGAGGCGGAGGACATACAGTGAGGCTGACACAGAGCAGCGCAGTAGCCTCTAGAGGCAATTTTGATTTTACTGGGGAGACACATAGTTTTAGTGATAGAAGCTGGGCAGACATTCCAGAGGCTAGGAGAGTCATTTTCCCAGACAATCGCTGATTAGACACTTTGAGAAGTTGTTCTAAGATGAGTACAAAAGCAACTGCACAGAGCTCGTTTGGACGGCTCAATTTGAGCTGAGGTTAGAGCTCAGATTTTCCTGTGGAGTGAGGAAATTCCTCACTAGATTTTTCTTGTCAATTTTTCTTTGTAGGATTGCCAGTTTCAACATCTAGTTGTACTCGGATTATTTCACTATTGCATAATAATAAAACCCTTAGTTGTTGCACCGGTTTTCCCGAATTGGATTTTTCCAGGGACTTTTGTCCAAAAATAACTGTGTTATTTTATGTGTGTGTGCTAGCATTTCTTCCAGCATTTATTCTTCCACAGTTTTATTTTTATAGATTGTAGTGAGATTTATTCAGTGTTTTTTGAAGCCAATAATAAATAAATTGTTAAATTAAATTAACAATTAAGAGAATAATTTCCAGTGGTTGCAATAGGATTTGGATTTCCCAAATTTTCACAATCGAGACATCATTGTTGAGCTGCGATGAAGGTCTTGGAACTTGACCTTGAGACAAGTAGGGTTTGGAGGATCTTTACCCTTGTGGTAAATTGATCTCCCCTACTGTCAGTTGTGGATTATTATCCTTCTATGACACAAGATGAGATGAGGTGAGATGAGACAAGATGATACATGATGCAGCAATGATGAGACATCCCATATGAGATTTATGAGGGAGATGGAAATTCCTCCCTAACTAAGAGGGAGGGTGAAAATTGGGGAAGTTGTGGGATAAATTTCTCCATAGGAACACAACTACCCCAAAGAAGCCCATCTTGCCCCAAGGAAGAATTTGAATTGGATAAAAGAAATATTATTTTTAATGTGGTCTTGGCACTCCTCTTTGAGGTGACAAATTTATTTGGGCAAGAAATATTCTAGACAGTTCATCAAAGAATCCAAGTCAAGATGTGGCAAATAGTAAATTTGACTTTATTGTGGCACAAGTTCAGGTCGACCTCTGAACATTCCATGTTAGCTTGCCCAAGGGACGTGACCTTTCATAGATGGCAATAACTATAAATAGGTGCTAATCTTCCTCAGTTTGGCATAATTTGAATTCGCACTTCTGTGGAAGATTTTGGATGGTTCTGAGGCAGGTTGCAGTAATTATTTGTGGCTCAGATTTACTATCCATCATTCATATTTCTCTATGGCTTAACAATGTCTCGCATTACAATGGCTCAAATCTATTTCTTTGTGGCTCAACAGTGGCTCAAATCTATTTTTTTTGTGGCTTAATAGTGGCTCGAATCTATTTCTCTATGGCTCAATAGTGGCTTGCATTACAATGGCTCAAATCTATTTCTTTGTGGATCAACAGTGTCTCAAATCTATTTCTCTACAGCTCAACAGTGGCTCGCATTACAATGGCTAGCTATATTCTTTATGTGGTTCAATTACATACTTGTGGCAAGCATTACATTTCAATGACTTGTATCTTATATTTTGTGGCTTGCATTGATTCTCTGATGTTCAAATTATATTTCAATGGCTCGTATTGTTATTGTTATGGGTAGCATTCTAGTCTAAGAGGTTCATATTTCAGTAACTCACATTGTTATCTCTGAGTGACTCACACTATTATATCTATGAATCATATTGTTATCCCTATGATTCACAACTGAATCTCTGTGGTTCGGAATTCGATGTATGGATTGTATAATAGTGCTTTCAAGACATGACAATGATATATATGACTATAACATAGAGGTATGACTATGATCTAATGAAGTTTGGTAAATCTTATACATAACAACGACCATGATGCATATGTATATGGCAGTGACCTCAATGTATATGAGAATGCCTTTGATATGTGACCTTGATCTTCACGATAATGCTTTGGATATGTGACAATGATCTTTGTGACAGTGCTCCGGATATGTGATAGTGATCTAGATGACAATGCCTTTGATATGTGATAGTGATATTCATCACAGTGCCTCTAGATAGGTGACAATGATCTAGATGGCAATGCCTTTGATATGTGACTTTATATATGGCAGTGATTTTCATGACAATGTCTTTCATATGTGACAGAGATCGACATGGCAATGACCTCTCATGACAATGTATTTCATATGTGACAGAGATCGACATGGCAATGACCTCTGATGTATGTCAATGACTTTGACATGGCGGTGGCCTCTGGTCTATGATAGAGACACTCTGATGTACGACTTGACTTTATGACAATGATATGACAACGACAATAATGTATATTGTGTTCCTATGACAAAGTGATTTGGAGGCATGCTTGCTGCTGGATTGTCCTAGTAGGATTAATGTGTTGGATTATAAAAAGAAAGAAGAATCATCAATTTATGGGCTTTTCCCTCTTGTGGGGTTTTGCCCAGGTCTTTGACGAAAATCTCGGTGTCTTTGTTGTGAATCTTTTTCTTTTGTTGTTCCCTATTGTTTTGTTTTATTATTTATATTATTGTTCTCTTTACATAATTTCTAACGATGATACAATGTTATGGGGTGAATGTAATGTGAAAATATTGAAAATGTTTAAAATTACAATTATCTACATCAGAGAACAATCAAGCCCTGAAGATTAACACTAGTACATATACCCTTGCTCTCTTTGCTTCACGGTTAGTAAATATCTTTTTGGTAAATATATGACATAATTTTCAAAAGAAACAAAACTATTGTGTTTTTTTAGCTAGCGTGTTTGTAAGTTACAAGAAAAGCCTACGGTCTAAGAAAACATGAAATAGGGGTATCTAAGTCATCAAGATCACCTAGGGATCACACCCGGTTTAGACTATACCAACCCTTAACATTGACTAGATTTTCTCCTGTCTCCTGTCAACTACTGTGAGTTTTGAACCTTCATTGCCTTGAAAAAAAAATCCTTGAAATCGAGTAGCACAAATGATATATATATATATATATATATATAGAAGAGAGAGAGAGAGAGAGAATATTTTATGATTGCCACTTAATGGTGATCAAAATTTTGGTAATGCAAACTACAAAATTGAGTAAAAATATAAATATGCATGATTTGTATAAGTATCATGCATATAAAATGCCACCCTAGATTCAATTAGCGTTCCTAATTGAGGTTGAAATACTTGAAAAGGTGATGATTGGTGGGCCCCAGTATTGCAGCAATAATGCTGCAACTCCTGGGACTCCACTCTTTAATTTTATCAACCCGGTAGTTCGTAACAAACTTGGAAGCGACGGTGTTGTATGCACAAGTACTAGCTCTTGCCGCGACTGTCACTTGGTCAGCTGGCACAAGTTCGCTAGAAGCTTAAGCCAACTTCTATGAGCTCTGAGAAGAAGCTTTTTAACTGATGGACGAAAGCTAATTCAAAGGAGGCTAATCTACTTGCAGAAAGAAACTAAAAAACTGAAAGGAAATGCAAACCCTAGCAAAGCCTAATTTTACCAGCTAGTCCCACTGATGCAAGAGAGAGGATGAAAGCTACTGAAAATGGATGTCATTGACTTCTAGGAAGGTAAAATGCATGTGACTAAGCTACTTCTACAGTAAAATTTGGAAAAAACATCTTTTTGTATTTTTGAGTAAGTTGTCGGAATTATCATACATGTGCTTTAACTATTTTTGATTGTGCACAGGTGGATTGGCGAAAGGAAATGCTTACAGGAGGTTGGGAAGGTTAGAAGAGGGCCTAAGGGGTCCCTAACACCCTTCCAGAGAGTTTCACAGTGTTCAGATATCAAGAAACCGCTTTCGTGAGCTTCTATAGGAACTCTGCAGGGGTTCTATAAGATGTTTTGTAATTTCTACAGGATGTTCCGAAAAGAGGATTTTGGAGGGTTAGTGGAGGAAAAATGGTGGGAAAGTGGAAATTGAGGTTGGATAAGGATGTTAAGGGGCCTAGGACCTGGTGAATGAGGCTAAGGAGCGATTGGATTTGTTTAAGGATGGAGGGAGCAATGATGCACAAGAATGTAGAAACTCGGGCAAAGTGAGAAAATGTGGCAAATGAGAGGCAAGAATATGAGTTAGAGGACGAAGGAGGTTACATGGATGGGGTAAGGATAGATGAAGAGGTATCACAGGTACTCTGCATGTTATTTCCCAAAACTAATCAACAAATGCTATGCAAACCAAAGATCTAACTACTTTAACCTAATTTGACCTAGAAACCATAAGCATGATGCACAACAGTTTATTGGCAGCAAATCACATAAATCAACTATGTAAACCAAACAAGAATGGATCTGAGCATGTAATCACAATTAGTATCAACTTCTACAAATGAGAATCTAACACTAATAATTGCATGATGAAGCAAAGATAGTGCTTTTGGTGGCAGCAAGGACACCTTGGTCCCAACTCATGGTCCCAGTGAGGGAGAGGTGAGATCAAAGGTGCTTGATAGCCTTTTTCTGAAGATCTTCTCTGTTATTAACCTATCAAATCAATCTGAACATGAAAAGCCTTTAACCATAAAAAACAATCTAAGTAACAAAACAAGATATAATTTAAATAGCAGATTTTATTCCAAAAATGCAGCAAAGACACATAAAAGTAAACAAAGGAAGTACTGGGCACTTGGGTTGGGCCCAACCCCAAGAGCTACAGCCTCCTAAGAAAGATTAGAGCTGGTGCAAAGCTGAATTCATCTTTATTGATCAAAAGAATAGTTACATCCCAAAAATTGTTTATAAGAAAAAGCTTTAAAATGTGTTGAAATCAGAGCTAACTTACTGCCTAAAAAATGACTAAAATCGAACTACAAACTAGGTAACTGAAATGAGGCCCTAAGCCTTCTTATTTATACAGATTGAGGACCACAATAGCCCTCCTAAACTTTAGGAACTTGGCTGCCAAAACTTGCAGTTAACAGCAACTTTACTAGCCCTTGCTTGGCTGCCCTTGTGATAATCGATGTGGTGGCCTTTAAACTCCGAGCTGCTGGTGGAGAATTCCAGGTAAGGGCCCATAAATGAAGGGGACACCTTCCTACAAATCCTCTCCCTTGTTCTTCCACAAATTTGGCTGCCAAGTGCTCATTAAAACCTTTGATTTTGTCTCAAAATTAACCAAAAAATTGCACAAAGCACCCATTAGACTTGTTGGCATAATGACTAACCCAATTCACTCTATTAGCATAAATATAATAAAAAAAATGCAATAAAATAATGAGAATGGTGGATTAAGTCGAATTAGGAGGCTAAATGAGCCTATATAATTACTCATTTCTGGGGCTTATCATCACCCCCTTACTGAAAGTGTTGCTCATCCTCTGAGCAACTGGTCTATCTCTTCATTCTTGATGGCCTCCCTGTCATGCCAAGCTTCTGAAGTGGTCTGCTCATGTGTGCCATAAAATTTTGTCTTCTTGTTCATGTCCTTCCACTGTTTCTTCTATTCTGCTTGTTTGAATTCTTGTGCTTTTCCTATTCTATCTCTTCATCATTTTCCTCTTCTACTTTAGTTTCTTCCTTTTCCTTTTCTTGTCCTGCTGAGTCATTAGTTGCTTCATATTCTCCCCCTTTCTGCTCTTCTTCCTCACTGTCAAAAGCACTGATATCATAGGTGAGGGATTTTATGTCACCTTCTGTTGTCATGTTTCTGAAGACTTCCCAATTAAAGAGTGTGAATGTATGGAGGGCTTCTTGGTCTTTAAGATACGACGCATAGGATCTAGCTGGTTGTCTACATTGCAGGGCTTCTGTTGCCTAGCTAGTTGTGCAGGCCATCCAGGCTTCTCTCTCCTGCAACCGCTGTTTCAGCATCAATATTTCAGCTGCTGCCTGAGACTCCCTCTCTTGTTGTTGCTTTATCCTCATTTCAACATCAGGTTGTGTATCTTCCCTTGGCTGTTGTTCCTCTATTGTTTCCTAACCTGCGAGGGAACCTTCCTGTAGTTGCTGCTCTTCAAAAATCTATGTTATGTCTACCCTTTGAGTTTCCTGTAGAGAATTCTCAGCTTCATGTAGAACTGTCTTTGAGTCCATCATCTTAATTCTCTCTCTCTAGGTGGAGGTTTTTAGGTTTCCTCATTCGTAGGTGATGGATATCTTTGAAGGAGACTCTTCCTTTGGTTTAGTTGTTGTGTCCTTAATGACAATTGGTTCCTTTGACTGTGGCTGGGGTCTGCCTACTTTGATCTATGTGCTCCTCCTTACTTTGAAGTACATGGAGGTTTGCCTCTTTCTCTTCATTTTTGGTTTTGGAGGTGTGCTTAAGGTGGCAAGCATAGCTGCTACCTCCCTTGCCAATATTTCAGGTGATTTCTCTTCTTGCTGTTCTGTTTCCATGCTTCCTGTAGAAATCCCTGTGTCAACTATTTCTGTCTGTTTTGCTGCTATTTCAGGATGTGTCTTCCCCTGTTGTTTGGACGTGCCTTCTTTGGCTGTGACAACTCTCATTTGGGGTTTTTCAACCTTTTCTGCCCTGCTCTGCATCCTCTTTTCTCGTGGTGTTTGTATTGTTGTCTGCACCTCTGTTTTAGGCTCAGCAATCAGGGCCATTTCCCCTTTTTCTTTCTGTTCTGGAATGTCCTTTGTTCATTCACCATTGGTTTCCTCACCTTCTTCAGTGTGTTCTCCCTTCTTCAAGCTTAATTCTTCCCTAGAATTGCATCACTTCTTTTGCAGAAACATGCAACAGATGAAACTGTTTGTTTTCTTCTTCTTTTTTTTCTTTTTTTTAGAAACAGGCAGAAATTTTGAATGCCATTACTCTTCTTTTTCAGGTTTAATCCTTCCACATACTGATAATCAAGGTGGGTACTCATGGAACCTAACTCTTGAAGCCAGAAATTTTTGCAAGAATCCATGCTTTCTTCTAAAAAAGACAGCTCACTGCCCCTCCTGTAGTATTGGCTGTAGGTGCTCTTGTAGAACTTGTTACTGCTCCTGGAATTTTCGTGTTTTTTTCACAATAGCAATTTGCAATTTTTCCTCTCTTCAAACTTTTCCAACCTGAATTTGCTTCTCCGTTTTTGAAAAGAAATCAATTTTTTTGACAGAACAAAGAGCAAATAACACATTTTTTTCTTTCAGAGGGTGGACAGTCTTGCAAATTCATTTTTTCAAACAAGCTTAGTTCCTATGGTTGCATCTCTCTTTTTAGAAGAATGTGAGAAAGAAGAAGACAAACTTTGAATGCAGAGGGAAAAAAAAAAACTGTGTAGAACTCAGAAAATATGCAGGCAGACTTTTCACCTTTTTCAATGTGCAGGCAGACTTTTCCTCTGACTTTCCAATTTGATGTTTTTCAATTCACCACCTTGCACAAACATACCATGCATAGAGGAGTTTTTTCGAGCCTACCTCGTCTAGAGCTCCAAATTCAATGAAAATCCCAGGTTTTCCTACTCCGTAGCTGTTTTATCTTTCCTGTAGAAGGCTCTCGTTCCCTGTAGAACGAAACAGTCCTTCCTGTAGAATGTTGATAAGCAGGAGGGTTTTGAAAAATGGCCGAGAAAGATTGGTTTGCTGTTATGGAGGTGGTATGGAGCTTGTTGCAGCTGCAAGGATGATGATAAACTGGAAACAATAGTGGTGAGAGTATTTCAAAGATGAGTTCGATTGACTGCTTATGGAGACTTCCGTTGATGGAGGGTGAGCTGGCCAAGTGCACGTTGGCCGCATGCAAACTGTTGGTCCCCACTGCAATGTTTTTATGACTGTATGTTCTCTACATGTAATCACTTCCATCAATTACGTTGGAGTTCAAACGGTCACCACTACTTGTTTTCAGATTTCTTCTTGAGATGGCTGAGCACACGTGTCGATTGCACCCACCGAGCCCTATTTGAACTGGATGACGGTGGCCAGTTAGCTGGCCACTGATTTTTTTAATCACAACAATCTCATTGTTCACGCAGTTCTCAAATTACATTCATGCAACAGAGGAACGAGTTTAGTCACGTACCTGGAAGTGGAATGTGGTTGCTGCGAGGTGCTGTGGCCTTTCATTCTGCTGCATGCATTTGTTTCTGTGGATGCATGCTGGTTTGGTTGCTAATACATGGCTTATTTCCTGGTGCAGGTATCCTCTGGCTGGACCTACGCTACAGGAGCCTGCTTCAACGTTCACATTTGCACCCTCATGTTGTTGACGTTGAATTCTTACAAGACAGCAACTTGTTTTCTCCATTGCTTCCGAACGATAGATCGGATTGACCTGAAACTTTTTGAGCATTCTTCTATCATCGTTATGCACCTCCCATAGCAAAATTGTGGTCAATGGATGTACAGATTTCGAGAAAAAATGAAAATGGCTGAAGATTACAGAGGTCAATTTCTCGGAAACCGTGCATCAGAATCGGCTGAAACTGCTTGGGTAGGTTACTCTCACCCATATGCATCTCCCCATGAAACAGGTTTTGAAATGGATGCACGGATATGGAGAAAATGCAAAAATGGTTGAAGGTGATGGACGCTGATTTCTTGGAAAGCGTGCACCGAAATTGGCTGAAATTTCTCGGGCATGTTTCCATCATCCTTATACAACTCCCTATAAAACGATTTTGTAAATGGATGCACGGTTTTCATGTGAGGGAAAAAACAAATTTCTGCACTATGTATTTTTGCTTCAAAGCATTCCGCAGTTTTTTTGCATAGTAAGAAAAATGAGCTTGGGCTATGATGCAAACTTGGAATTGATGGGAGAGAGGTTTGAGGATTGTAGGAGGACTTATGAACCCTTTAAGAAGCTATCATGTTCACCAAATTGCCTTTTTGAAATCCATTTCTAGCTTTCTATAATTTCTATAGGAACTTCCTGTAGAACACACAGTTTTCATGAAAGAAGCACAATGAGGTGGAAAAAATGATGGAGAAGGGTGAGGGATGGAAACATGGATGCTTGCAGGCCTTATGGACAGATTCCCAGCCTTCGGGTCCTCTTCGGAGATCAATTGTGGCTTGTTTGCAGGTCTCCTGTAGAAGACACAGAACTTCCTGTAGAAGGCACAAAACTTCCTCTGTCTTTATTTTGAGCGATCCTCCTAACCTGCAATGTCCTTGCTGCAACCTGCAATTATTCAATGGAAATTGGGTTTATTTTTATTTTTCTCTTTTCTTCTTTATTTTTCTTTTTCTTTTTTTAAAACAACTAGGGCGCCTCATGGAGGTTTTCACCCTAATTGCCTGCCCTGGGCGCCTTCGAGGGAGGTTTTCACCCAAAGATCTTATTCTCTTTTCCTTTCCTCTTTTTTCCAACCCATTGATCACCTCATGGAATCAATCAATGAGCCAATCTGAGGCGCCTCCAAGGAGGTTTTCACCTTAGATTTTTATTTTTTCTCTCTTGTTTTCATTTTTTTTTTTTACCCTACCTTACTTGAAAAACAAAATCATTTTCAAGTATAAGAATACTTCCAATGGAGCCATGTGCACATCGATATTAGAGACAAAATGACGTGGAGGCTTGAAATGCATGCTTTGACAGCTATCCGGATTTCAGAGACCAAATGATTTGACTTTGAAGGGATCAAACACAGCTGAGGAAGAGAGTATTGTTGCAACTTAGTGACCGTCTGGAACTATATCTCAATATAGCTTTGATATCTTTGATCCTTTTGCTGATCTGGATCATTTTCCATATCTTCTTCTATCATGACCTTCACATCTTCCTCTTTTTGCTGATTTTTCTCTTGAATACATGGAGGATTTGATGGTAACCATGAGGGAACACTCAATCTTTGATTCTAATGTCTTCTCTTCATCAAGTGCAGCCCATGGTTCTTTGATCTTCTCTTTTGCATCTTCTTCTGATGGATGTGGTCCTTCAATGATATTAATATAATCTCTTTCTTGTAGTACTCTTCTTGAGCTATGGTGAATATCATTGAGCTCAAAAGGAGTTGTTTGGACATGTTGTGCCTCAGCATTGCAATCAAGTTGGGCTACTCCAATGTGCGGGTTTGGAAATGGTAGTATGGGTAGTTGAGTGGGGGTTGTATATTTGAGATGGATGTGGATGAGGTTGTGGTTGGGAAGATGGTGGAAGCAAATGAGCAGGAGGAGAGTTGTATTGAGGCCACCACCCTTGATAAGGTGCATTCCACTAAGTCTGTGGCTGAACATAGGGGTGAAAAGGATGAGTAGTTGGTTGGGCATAATATGGAGATGTGAAGGACCAAGGAGGAGGTGTGGACTAGGAAGGATGAGCAGGGGGACCCCAAAA
This sequence comes from Pinus taeda, assembly GCA_000404065.3. Classification (NCBI taxonomy): domain Eukaryota; kingdom Viridiplantae; phylum Streptophyta; class Pinopsida; order Pinales; family Pinaceae; genus Pinus; species Pinus taeda. Next base: position 406,835 of record APFE031260237.1, on the reverse strand, counting down.
AGGCATGAAAGTGGCTTGATAGGGGTTATAATAGGTCTCGGATGTCTCTTGCATTCCCTGTTGGTAAGGTATGAGTCCATATGGCCTCCTTTGATTCATATAATAGAGTGGTTCAGTGACTCCTTTGGCCCTCTGATATGCAACTTTAAGTCCGGACAAGGAAGGGCATTGATTCGTAGGATGGTCTCTTTCACAGACAAAACACACTTCTATGGAGTGCAATGAACATTCATTCCTAGGATGCTTCGTAGTACACCTGAGACAAAAGATGGCCAAAGCCCTCTTGGCTTCCTCTTACTTCCTTTGGATTTGTAAGGTATCTAGTTGCATGGCAAGAAACTACCTCATATCGCTCTTGAAATCTTCCATCTAATTTGCAAATTCGTTTTTGGATAAGGTACTACTCCCAACATTTCTGCTTGTAGCCATTTGCTCTAGAGGAATGTTTCCTTCTTCTTCTCCTCTTGATGTCCACCTAAGGGTTCTTCTTACTCAGCCATCGAAGAAGGGAGAAGGTTGGTTGTGTGAAGCAGTGGGGGGTGTTGTGCAAACATTTTTCTGACTTATCTCTACTCCTACAAGGCAGGAAGGAAATCTTTTTGGTTGATTTTTATTTTGTTTTTATTTTGCTTGTTTGTTTTGTTTTTTTTTTTGTTTGTTTTTGTTTTTTGTTTGTTTTTTTTTCCTGCTTGTACCTGCAAAACTGAAATAGATTGAACTACAACTAACTAAAATCTATCTTACTGAAATGAAAATGTGGAATTGAAATGAAAGCAGGAAAGGACTAATCTATTTTGCTGAAATGAAATTGCAGGAATGAAATGCTAGGCTACGCTTGCAGAATTGAAATTACGTAATTGAAATGTTAATTTAGGCTTGCAGAAATGAAATTGCAGAATTGAAATGCTAATCCATGAAAGCAAGAAATGTCTACTCTACTTTTGCGAAAATGAAATTGCAAAATGGAAATGAAACAACTAATCTACTCTTGCTGAAATAAACTACTTAGCAGGAGGTTGTAGTAGAAAATAGAAGAAAAGCAGCAATCACCAATACTTTAACGCTTCCTCGACAACGGCACCAAAAAGATGGTGGGCCCCAGTATTGCAGCAATAATGTTGCAACTCCTGGGACTCCCTTATTTAATTTTATCAACCCGATAGTTCGTAACAAACTTGGAAGCGACGGTGTTGTATGCACAAGTACTAGCTCTTGCCACAGCTGTCACTTGGTCAGCTGACACAAGTCTGCTAGGAGCTTAAGCCAATTTCTATTAGCTCTGAGAAGAAGCTTTTTAACTGATGGATGAAAGCTAACTCAAAGGAGGCTAATCTACTTGCAAAAAGAAACTAAAAAGCTGAAAGGAAATGCAAACCCTAGAAACCTTAATTTTACCAACTAGCTCTACTGATGCAAGAGAGAGGATGAAAGCTACTGAAAATGGATGCCATTGACTTATAGGAAAGTAAAATGCATGTGACTAAGCTACTTCTACAATAAAATTTGAAAAAAGCATCTTTTTGTATTTTTGAGTAAGTTCAAAATTATCATACATGTGCTTTAACTATTTTTTACTGTGTAAAGGTGGATTGGCAAAAAGAAATGCTTGCAGGAGGTTGGGAAGGTTAGAAGAGGGCCTAAGGGGTCCTTAGCACCCTTCCAGAGAGTTTCACAGTGTTCAGATATCAAGAAACCGCTTTCGTGAACTTCTACAAGAAGTCTGCAGGGGTTCTACAGGATGTTCTATAATTTCTACAGGATGTTTTAAAAAGAGGATTTTGGAGGGTTGATGGAGGAAAAATGGTGGGAAAGTGGAAATGGAGGTTGGATAAGGATGTTAAGGGGTCTAGGACCTGGTGAATAGGGCTAAGGAGCGATTGGATTTGTTCAAAGATGGAGGGAGCAATGATGCACAAGAATATAGAAACTAGGGCAAAGTGAGAAAATGTGGCAAATGAGAGGCAAGAATCTGAGTTAGAGGACGACGCAGGTTGCATGGATGGGGTAAGGATAGAAGAGGAGGTATCACAGGTACTATGCACGTTATTTCCCAAAACCGATTAACAAAGGCTATGCAAACCAAAGATCTAACTACTTTAACCTAATTTGACCTAGAAACCATAAGCATGATGCACAGCAGTTTATTGGCAGCAAATCACATAAATCAACTATGGAAACCAAACAAGAATGGATTTGAGCATGTAATCACAACTAGTATCAACTTCTGCAAATGAGAATCTAACATTAATAATTGCATGATGAAGCAAAGACAGTGTTTTTGGTGGCAGCAAGAACACCTTGGTCCCAGCTCATGGTCCCACTGAGGGAGAGGTGAGATAAGAGGTGCTTGATAGCCTTTTTCTGAAGATCGTCTCTGTTATTAACCTATCAAATCAATCTGAACATGAAAAACCTTTAACCATAAAAAACAACCTAAGTAAGAAAACAAGATTTTAATTTAAATAACAGATTTTATTCCAAGAATGCAGCAAAAACACATAAAAGTAAACAAAGGAGGTACTGGGCACTTGGGTTGGGCCCAACCCCAAGAGCTACAGCCTCCTATGAAAGATTAGAGCTGGTGCAAAGCTGGATTCATCTTTATTGATCAAAAGAATAGTTACATCCCAAAAACTGTTTACAAGAAAAAGCTTGAAAATGTGTTGAAATGCAGAGCTAACTTACTGCCTAAAAATGACTAAAATCGAACTAAAAACTAACTAACTGAAATGAGGCCCTAAGCCTTCTTATTTATACAAATTGAGGACCCCAACAGCCCTCCTAAACTTTAGGAACTTGGCTGCCAAAACTTGCAGTTAACAGCAACTTTACTAGCCCTTGCTCGGCTACCCTTGTGATCATCGATGTGGTGGCCTTTGAACTCCGAGCTGCTGGTGGAGAATTCCAGGTAAGGGCCCATAAATGAAGGGGACATCTTCCTACAAATCCTCTCCCTTGTTCTTCCACGAATTTGGCTGCCAAGTGCTCATTAAAACCTTTGATTTTGTCTCAAAATTGACCAAAAAATTGCACAAAGCACCCATTAGACTTGTTGGCATAATGACTAACCCAATTCACTCTATTAGCACAAATATAATAAAAAGCATATAATAAACTAATGAGAATGGTGGATTAAGTCGAATTAGGAGGCTAAATGAGCCCATATAATTACTCATTTCTAGGGCTCATCAATGATGTCTGTAGAAATCATTGTAGTAGGAAGATAGTGTCACATAAATACGAAAAGTAGTTCCATGCCAATAGAAGCCCAATTACTCAATTTATTAATATATTTATGAATATTAAATATGATCACTGGAGTCATTGTAGTAGGAAGATAGTGTCACATAAATACGAAAAGTAGTTCCATGCCAATAGAAGCCCAATTACTCAATTTATTAATATATTTATGAATATTAATTATGATCACTAGAGTTACTGCCATTAATGAGATTGATACACATTAATTAAGAGATGGAACTGTAAAATTAATGAGTAAATAATAAAATAAAATAAAGAAATTTTCTGCATTCTAAATACTAATTACTAATTAGTACCCCTCGTGTTTTAGGTCATGTGTAAGGTGTTGAAAAATGTTAGTATGTGCCTTCATAATGTAATAAAATGTAATTTTTTATCATTGACATATTTATATATTATTTCATTTTGGTCCAAGCATGTTCTTCATGCTTATAAAATCAAAAAGAGACGAAATAAATGTATTCGAGTCAAAGTACCATTTGGACTTTTGTAAGAAAGAGAAAAAAAAAATATTTTGAATCAAAGAGTCAACACAAGACCAAGTCAACCCTCCTTGGATAAGTTGGCCTAAAAGGTAGCTATTTGACCCTCTGGGAGAGGTATATTTATGAGTCAACTCGACCTCACACATTCACACATCACATCACAACATCGATTTATGTGCCTAATCTAAAAGAAAAAGAGCCAAAGTCAAAGGAGATAAAATTTGGGTCTTCTAGCTTGCTTATGCTCACACATGCAAAGGTTTTGTGGCATCTCTGCAAAAGTTACACGTCTGAAATTCATCTTTCGCTGCAGTTCTGAAAATTCAGTGATTTGACCATATTTCAGAAGGTTTGACCACTGTTGACTTTTGTTGACTTTGACCAAAAGTTACAGGTCTGAAATTCATCTTTCACTGCAGTTCTGAAAATTCAGTGATTTGACCATATTTCAGAAGGTTTGACCACTGTTGACTTTTGTTGACTTTGACTTGGTTTGAGGTAACTTTGAAGAGGGCTGATTTGGGTTCTTTGTGGCAGTTTTGGTCTTGAGTTTTGGATATCTCATTTTGATCTAATTCTGTAAGAGAAGGATTGTTTGGGTTTTTCCCCTTGTGAGGTTCTGCCTTGGCTTGAAGCCTAATCTTTGGGTGTTCTTAGTGGCAGTTTTGGTCTTGGCTCTTGGATATCTCATTTTGAACAAGAGAATGATTGTTTGGGTTTTTCTCCTTGTGGGGTTCTGCCTTGGCTTAAAGCCTAATCTTTGGTGTTCTTAGTCTCTTTGTGATCTTTATGTTTTGCAAATTTGTATAATTACTTGATGAAGAATATTATATAAGTAATAAAAAACCAACAAATATTCACAAGTAATTATAAAATTAAGACAAATCAACAAATGTTCACAAGTAATTATAAAATTAAGACAAATCAACAAATATTCACAAGTAATTATAAAATTAAAACAAATCAATCAATCATCTCCTAGCACTTGGTTTCTCAACATAAGGTAGGTTACGTTTATTGTAAGCAGACCTAATAAATGCAAAATTGTTTCTCAACATAAGGTAGGTTACGTTTATTGTAAGCACACCTAGTAAATGCAAAATTGAAGCTTATAATAAATATAGGTCAGCCTGCCGTGCTTCCTGCCTTGTAACTACAAAGCAAAATTCCCCTATTCAATAATATAATTATAGGTCAGCCTGCTGTACTTCCTCCCTTATAACTATCTAATTTTCTTTCCCCTCTTTCATAATATTATTTTTTCTTTATAATAAAGTTTACACTAATTGATATCATCAAATGCTTATAACACAATTTTCATTAATGTGTTATACACTGTTTATAGTACAGTACTTTGTTGATAAAGCCAATCCTTTCCCCTCTCTTTCATAATATTATTTTTTCTTTATAATAAAGTTTACACTTATTGTTATCATCAAATGCATACAGTACTTTGTTGATAAAGTCGATTGGCTTTATCAGGTGGTTGAATAGAATGATTGTTACAATATTATCCTCCCCACCCAAGTTCAATCCCGAGATCATGACTTCCAAGCCTTCTACTATCTTAAGATTACCCACAAGTGACATGTTGAGATCATGACTTCCAAGCCTTCTACTATCTCAAGATTACCCACAAGTGACATGATCTGTGACATGTTGAGATCATGACTTCCAAGTCATGAGATTACCTAGAGGGTGAGGTATTTTGTTACATGGAAAAAAAATATAGTACAATAATTTACATGTTGAGATCATGACTTCCAAGTCTTAAGATTACCTATGTGACATGTTGAGATCATGACTTCCAAGTCATGAAATTACCTGGAGGGTGAGGTATTTTGTTACATGGAAAAAAAAATATACAAGTCATGAGATTACCTAGAGGGTGAGGTATTTTGTTACATGGAAAAAAAATATAGTACAATAATTTACATGTTGAGATCATGACTTCCAAGTCTTAAGATTACCTATGGGCTAGAGGGTGAGGTATTTTGTCACATGGAAAAAAAATATAGTACAATAATTTAATATGTAGTAAGGCTGTTATTAAAATTTAACGGACAATAATGCAATGCCTGTTTTCACTGTTAAAATTCATTTTTTACGAAGGGCCACAAGACTCACCCTCAAACACACATCTATTTTCCTTTTATCAGGTAAATGGTTTTTTTTCACCCCTACCTAATCCTAGGTATTTTTACTCGGGGTGTGTATTCTATCCAAAATATCACCCAGGACTTCCACTGACCTTGTAAGCTTAGAGAAATATTGCAGGCCATCTACGTCGCTGGGACTTTCACCATAATTGTTAGGAGAACTTTAGGGTATGCTTGCTAGAAAGCGAAGCTGGGTTATTTGCACAAGTGCTTCAACTGGCCACTAGACAACATTGGATGGACAGATACTAACCTATTTTAGTGCCTAAAATTTCAAGTTATCATTCTAAGAAACAATGAAAAGATGGAAGTTACATTGTGAAGGAATTCAATGGCTCTGGGAGTGAACTCGGGTGCTCATTTAGTAAAAAATAAAAATGTTTTGTGCATTTCTGCAAACCATTCCGACTCAAACACCTCTTAAACACCTCTTTCATTCTGTAAGATTCTTCTATTTATGTGATGCATAGGTATATATTAAAGAATACAAACTATGCAACAATCCAAGTATGATTCAACTTTTACTGAACTGAGGCATTCTCATTGAGAGCATGTTTGGATGATATACATTCAGCAGTTATAGTCATGCACATATTAGGTCATTTCCAAGTTCATGATAGGACATGACTGTTACCAAGGGAATTTGTTATATGGGCACTGGTCGGACATTTATGAATCAGAATTTCACATTATATTCAGTTGTAACAGCCAAAGAGGAATTATCTTTTTAAAAATGGATAATATGGCCAGTATTGGCCTGTGCTTCGATTTGCACTAATGCACTGACTTATCTCTGCTTACTACATTGCAGCTGTATGTACAGACTAATGGCTGTGCCCTTGCCTCTGAAGGACTCTACTATGCTGTATAGTACGACTGCCCAACAGCTTCAATTTGTTCAAGTAATGGAAGACCAATGGTGCTCATGAATTTCCAATATAGAATATACACTCAAGCATAAATGCATTTGGATGGCTAGAAACTGTCTACACGTACACTGAAACATGATACATCGGAAACTTCAGTACCTACAATGTGCAAGTTGAGCCACAAAGACCTCGTCATACCCTTTGTTTTCTTCTCCAAAAACGCAGTTTTCTGCCAATACCCTTGTCATTTTGTCTCTGAGAATCAATACCTGAAATAACATTAGCCTCTAAATCAGACATCGTACAAATCAATAAAACTTCATTCCTTGGAGTTGCAACAAGCAAAGAAATTGAACATGCTGCATTTAAATGGCAAGTTTATCACATCTTCCAGCTGAGGATAACGTTTCCTCTGCCATTTGTCTCCACTCTTCTGCACAAGAGTAATTTATGCCCATGCCCACACTAAGACCTCGCAGGAGTTGTATTGTACGTAGAACAAAAAATAACTCCTCTGGAAAACTCTGTAAGAAAAGAAGATTCCTTAGAGATAGGATATAACCTAATTTATCGGACCACATAACCATCAAATGAAGGAAAGCACGTTCTTCTACAACGACAGAAAATTTGCTAGTTGGACATTTCAATTTGTCAGTTCAATAGGGTACCAAATAATTTCTCAATTTTATGCTCAAACAACCATTCCTCACTATCTTGGTTGCCGAAAAGAAATTCTCATATGCAAAGACATCCAATAAACAAGCTCCAATATAACAATGAAAATTCTGGTGGCTATTCACGAGGACATATCTTATTACTTAAAATTGTAACTGTTTGCTAAAACAATTATAGCAACCTCAGTAATTTGGTGACTAAGTAATTTTTCTCGCATTTGCACAAGCTTCAATGCCAACTAAAGGCTACCGATTTCAGTCGTATAAAGAAATTTCTGTCTTTTTGAATTAAAATAAGTTTCACCCTCCACTGAGACTACCAGCCTATGGAACCAAAAAAACAATAAAACAGAAATATACACAGTATTTCGTTGTCTCTCACTCAATCTAGAATTTGCACATTTATTTTTCCAATGTAATCAATGTTGCATGAGTTTCTGGAGGGAATGTTGGGAACTTGGGTACGGGTGTTTGGAACAGCTAGAGGTTTCCCCAAAATTAATTTTTTTAATTATATAATTTATATATATATTTTAATTATATAATTTTAATAATCAAAATTAATATTGAATCAAAATATCAAATATCAAAATCAATTTAAATATATAATCTCTCTTATATATATATTCTCTGGGTGTCTCTCTCCCTTTTATATATATAAGATGTCAAGTTCATTATCAGTTCTCTGACACATGACCAGTCTTTGAAACAATCTGGGTTAACAATACAAAGAAACAGTTTTACATATGCTTCTCTAGTTATTCTTAAGAGAAAAAAACAAAGCAACTCTAATGTTTAAGCATTGACTGCCACATACAATATGCACACACAATCTTCTGCTATACATATACATAAACAGCAAAATAAATACTCATCAGCATGACATCCCAGATATTGCCCTTACGTCGAGGTGTCACACGCTTCCTTAACCCATCAAAAGATTGCTCCAGTTTCTCAATTAAGGATATCGGTGTTAAGAAAGTCTTTGGCTTTTCTTCCTGTGAAGGTTTCAACATAGGCTCATGTTTTGTGGACAATTCATCATATTTCTCTACCAGCTTTGTATTCCCCAACCACAGGGAAGGCTGGAACTCCAAAAAAAAGTCTTTAAAACTCCCAGAACTTTCTCCAGCTCCCATTGCAGCTCCCACTGAAAAGGTAATGTTCCCATACAGTTCCAAAGCTCCCGGGAGCACGGGAACCATTGGAATGGGTTTCCAGCTCCCAGGAACACGGGAACCATTGGAACGGGTTTCCCACCTCTCGGGAGTGTTCCGGTGTAACAGCGCATGTAATCCTTAATCCTTGTGGGAAGTGCTCAAGGAAAACTACATCAATTATAGTGGAAATTGTTCAATAGAAATATTGCCTGTTACATGATCGGTTCCAATATCTACGTTCATTTTACTTGTCATTAGAAGCTCTGCCATAATTTGAACAATATATAAGTTCAAGGGAATATCTCAATATCTGTTCTTGATCTTCCTAGTATCTCGACAGGGTTAGTTCACTGTCCGGTAATATTGCAAGTAGTTATCAATGAGGATGGATGCCTTAAATCTACGTATGCTATCCTTAGTTAAATTCCAATCTTATATGAGTCATTTTCATGAGTTTGGGGAAAAGTTCTATTACGTCTGGCTAAAGGGATTTTCTAGTTACCTTTCCTGTGCCATAGCTGCTAGCTTCTCAGATCATTCGTTTAAAAAGTGTCAAACATGTCATGGTCATGGAAGCACAAAATCCCCAAGGGTTCATCTGGAATATGTTATGGATGATATACACAAGATCTGGAAAACCAACCTGATGGACTATAAAAGATCTACTTCGGTACTGAGACATATTTAATGTTAACCTTCTCCATTTGGTTGTAGTTTATAATCCTTGAAAGAAGAACACACGAGTAGCGGTGAAAAACTTCAACGATCCAAATGAAACTTCTCACAAAAGTTGGCAAAGTTATTTCACCAGCAGCAAAAGTTGTGGTATGTTATGGTCTATAAGCTTGTAGTTGGATGCACAATTTATTAGTGGATGGAATAGTGGGTTCTGTTACCCCTCTTTCAGCAGGGGTACTCCAAAACATTTTGGACACAGCATATTGTGAAATTTTTAAAACCGTTGCAGTTAATCTGGTTATCATTCAACTATCTTCAAAAGATTAGTCGTCTTTTGTAAATTATATACAGAAAATACTGAATAAAACACCACTGCAACTTCACCAAAATTAAATCATGAGATGAAAAAATATCTCACACACAAAATAATAGACATATTTTTGGACAAATTGTCCCTGGAAAAACCCGTGTGTGGGGAAAGCCAGTTCTACTACGGAGGATTTTATTATTCTTCAGCAATTTTGTAATTGAAATTACATACACTTTGTTGAAAAATTAGCAAACCTGCAGTAAATTATTTTATATGACCTCCCGGAAGTTATTTGGCCTCTCTAAATCAATTCAGCTCTCCTCGACGACCCTGAATCAATCCACACATGTGGCCCTGGCAGATAGCTCGGCCTCCTCTAACAACTCGCACTTCTTGGCGGAATAACACGACCTCCATTGGAAAATCGATCTCTACTAGAAAACGTGATTCTCTCCTGCAAATCAACTTTCTTTGGGACATTCATTCTTCATCCAGCAACTTGACCTCCTCAGTGAATTCGCACCACTTAGAGAATTTCATCCTCTACAAAATAATTTGATCTCCCTCTGTCACTAAGAATCTAAAAATTAATATCAACAATCTCTCTTCGACAACTTGATCTCAATCACTGCTAAACCTAACTGTTGGTGTCCTCCACACTATCACTACGCACTTGCTATCACTGCAAATTGTTGTTGTGTGTCTCTAAAAGACCCATCGATCTCCTCTTATAATCTCTCATTGCGCAATCAACGACCACAATCTATTCACAATGATTATCTTGACTTCATTCAATCACTTTTCTAGAAGTCACTAGAGAAAAATCGATTTGTCTCTATTAATCCCAATTAATTAACCACTTTTTCGTAAATTAGAATTAGGAAAATAATTATACTAGCTAATTAATTCTAATACAATTTTCCTTGGAAACTTTTTCTGGTATTGGAGATATCCATCCGTGTCTCTAGCCTCATAGATACCACCTGAAACTAAAACACCTATTTGAAATTGAGCTACATAAACTAACACTCCCTCTTAGCAAGGAAGGTGTTATGCGTTACAGCCAACTTATCTATGAAGAATATGAATCTTGCCTTTCCCAAGGCCTTCGCCAAAATGTTTGCTACCTGCTAATTTGTAGGTATATACCGTAGTTGAACTATCCTGCATTGTACACAATCCTTGATGAAGTGATACTTGATGTCTATATGCTTGGACCTATCATGAAACAACAAATTCTCAAGTATCCTGTTGCAACTCTGATTGTCGCAGTGTATCACAGTTTTGCAGGAACCGTCCCCCCCCAAGGATCCGGAGGCAGATCTGCATCCCATACGGATCCGCGGTTCTGCCTTTTTTTGGCAATTCCTAGAAAATTGGATCCATGGGGGCCCAATCCACGGATCCGGAGAGGACCGGGTGCAGATTTGTGGAGGTTCAGGGGTGTATCCACCATGGATCATGAGTGGATCCGAAAGAAGATGGATGGTTTACACGGTCCTGTAGGGCTTTTTTGTTTTTTTTTGGGAAATTTCAAACCGTTATGTGAAGAACTACACTTTCTGAATACTCCCAAGGTGCCCCTTGATGCTCCCTAGACGCTTCCTAGATGCTCCCTAATGGTAATGTTAAATTCTTAAAGGACAAGTGACATTATCCTTCATCTTTCATTTCTATCCTTTTACTTAGATTTTTAACATTACCATGAAATGACTCGGGATGTTTGAGAGTGGTTCCAACTTCATTAGACTTCGAATGGAGAAAATAGAATTTCATATCCCATTCAAAATTCAGCAGACTTAATAGTTTTCAAGATCAATGGGATTGTGGCGTTTCATTGGATTATATCATGTATGAGGGCATGTGATTGGCATTTAATCAAGAGCACCAAGCCCTATATGTACCCCAGTGTTGGTGTTATTGATTGTTGAACTCCTTTGTCATGGCCTTAGCAATTATGTACCCTTCACTCAAGTCAAAATCATTGATCAGGCATGTTAAGCTTTCTCTACCATATTATAAGGCTTGGATTACGTTGTTTCATCAAAATTAGGCAACATTGACTAAAATCCCTATAGAATTGAAGTAGAGGCAAAGGTTAGACAAGAGGAGGAATCTAGATTGTAGATCGTTGATGCTGGAATAATTAATCATTGATGTACAATGGATGCCATATCTATCTTGATTTATGTAAAAATATGCATGTTTTCATGTCTTCTACAACTAATTTGGTATTTTGGATGTTTTTTAAATATAAATGCAAATATATATATATATAGTAGACACTTCCAAGACGCTTCGCTTCCTAGATTTTTGTGAAATCACTCTTCCACGTCCCCGCTTCCAAAAAATATCCATGTTTCGTCCTCGTCCCCACTTTGTTCAACGTTGGTGTATCATCATCTCTACCCTATGACCAAACAAGACTACCAACAAATTCTGAAGCCAAATGGCCTCACATGTTGCTATGCTAGCTGCTATGTATTCTGCCTCTGCAGAACTCAGTGCCAAAAGCTTTTGCTTCCTACTGTACCAAGAGACAACTCCTAATCCCATGCTGAAGTAGCACCCTGATCCCACACAATTTAGCAGTCCCTAGAAAAAAACCTATATGTCAAAGAACTACACCAAGTGATAACAACATGACAATGACACATTGTCACCACAATCAATGTCCCTTGCTCTTTACAGACTTTCACTGATGAGAGGAGTCCCAATGGGAAAGTAATCACTTGGAATTAGTGTATCAATGGTTAGGTATGATGTGATTCCACAAAGCCCATTCAAGGAGAGGCACAACGATGTTTCAATGCTTTAAAGAAGCTAAAACACTCTCCAAGAAAGATCTTGAGATAAGGAGTTCAAGACTTAAGGTTTTGAGATATGTACCAATAATAGGTATTCCTAAAGACAAGACCCTAGGTGATGAAGTAGGATCCCTCAAGGAAGCTCTTTATGATGTCTTGACACTTCTAAGAGGCTTTTGAGAGACCTAGGAAAGAGTTGCACTAGACCTCGGGTTTTGTGACTTGTTGTGGAAAAAGGCATTCTCAAGGTCAATGCAATGAAGTCTCATACACCCTTCAAAGAAGTCCCAAACCAAAAAGAATCAAGCTAGATGTTTCCCTTCTAGGGCACACCTAGTGCACAAGATTTTATGGATGAAAAACCATGAAAATCCTACCAAACTTGGAGGACCTCTAGGCAAGACCCTAAGGAAGAGTCTTGTGCTCACGGAATCCAAAAATTTACCCTCTAGGGAATTTTGCTGGATGCCCTAGTCTACTCGTCCAAGGGAGAGGGAACCAAAATATTAAGGAGAAGAATTATAGAGAAAAGGAAGATTGATCACCAATTGACTTGGGTCAGTGTCTTCTTCCTTTGGCTAATGGAGTCCTAGATGCTTTAGATTGGGCAAATTTGTCTTCAAGGAGGTCAAAATTTGATGCCCTAGCTACCACTAGGAACATTCATTGCATGTTATATCATGAGTAACATATGCATGAGCCAATCAAATAGCTTCCAAATATTTCTTCCAAAAAAATAGGGCACAATAGCAGTTACGTTAGTTATTGCAATAACATACATTAGACATTTTCAAAGAAAGGCTTCATCAACCAAAAGAACTTACAAGATAATCATGCAATATATCGATCCATATCAAAGAAGTAGCTCCAAGATAAGATCAAAAATCAGCTCCAAATATCATAGCGCATCCAAGATACTCCACAAGATCACCAAAGAAAAAGTGTGAATTAGCCAAAGAGGCAAAAATCCCAAGTGTGATGATGATCAAGTACAAATGAAGGTGAGTTTTATTTATGTGGCTCATCATGTTGAATTATAAGCATAGGGACCCCTAACATTATAAAAATGTGCAAAATACAAGCCTTGGTTAGAAGCCGACCAAGTAGCTTCTATAACTTATAATTTAGCCATCCAAATGCTCGTTGAATTGATGACGCCATGTTGATGTAGGGTCGTTGGAAAGCCACATTGAGTCCTCTAGGTGCCAAGATGAGAGAGGGGGCTCCATAAATCACCAATTAGGGGATGGCCCCTAATTCTCCATGCAAGTCATCATGTGGCGATCCCAAAGTGGGTTTGGGGCATGTTGCACACATTTTATCAAATTTCCAAGGAAGCAAATGTACCAAATTTTTCAAAGGATCAAGATCATCAATGATTAGTTTTTGAGTCATTGTAAACCCATTCTGCAAAATTTATAATGTAAATGATGTTAATAAGACCATGTATGTATCAAACAACCTACATAAGCCTTTTATTTTGGAGATGAATTTCATCCTAGGAGGTTTTTCGTCTCACTGATTCATCTTTGTTTCTAAACACGGATGATCGAAAGATTTTTCCCTGCAGCCTCACCCCAAAGCTAGGGTGGAATTTATCGTCAAAGTTTTAGGTGAGTCCTAGTGTTTTAATAGAGTCTTCTATAAAAGTGATTTGGGAATAATTTAAGCTAATTGGCTAAACTATTTATTACAAGCCACTTGGTCTACTAGATCATATTGTGTTGCGAAATTGGGTATGTATTTTGAGTGTCTATAACGAACGAGTATTCCCCCTTTGAGGGTTGAATTTTGTAAAATCTTACGTAAAAAATATTTTAGTGCAGGATTCTCGTTCTTTTATTATCCTCTCGTTCTATTTGGTATCAGAGCCCTGTTCAGTTCCTAGTGGCCAATTTAATCAAATCTCTCTACTCTTGAACGTTGTATTGTCTCTGAAGTTGATTCTAGGTCCCTTGAAAAAGATATAGACCCCGAAAAAGAATTAGAGATGGTAGAAAATCCTAAGACTTGGAATCCTCCAACCTTTCATGCAACTGATGTGCACAAAACCCCACTCTAATATTTTTCAGAAAAAGATGCTTTTAAAAGGAGTAGAAATGAAGATCAAAATTTCTGGTCCTTCTATTCAGATAGTTTCTCTTTCCTTCTTTATTAATGAAGAAATCAAAAAATTTAGACAATATGCAAAAGACTAAAAATATTCCTATTTACATTTTGGCGGTATAAGGATAGGTTTAGCCCCTCTGTTTAGGCATGGCTTAAATACTCCATGCATTGCTGAAGTATTTGATACTCGACACCAAAGCTATAATCATGCTAGAATAGGTACTATAGTTGGTAACCTATCTACTAGTTGTCAATATGGAACTATTTTTCCAGACTACTCTATTAGTCTCACAGATCCTCATCTGAAAGATTGCTAGAAACTAATGGTAGGAGTCCAAGGAATGCAAATGGTTGACAATAGTGAATTCCTATCTACAATGTTTCAAACATCTTTCCAGTTAACCAATACTGTACATCCGAAACTTAAACAGCCAGTGCTCAGAGATTGTGTGTCAATTGGTTTGAATAATGCCCAAGTTGAAGGAGTGTCATATGATTCTATAGGTCTACCAAACGACTGGTATTTCCAGTATAAGTCGTTAGCAGATGATAAGAAAATAGGAACTTTGTCCAGAAGAGCCTCAGTACAAGATGGCCGAGTTAGAATTCTTCAAGAGAAGCCTTCTGTTCAACATCCTATTGTTAATCCGAGAAAATATGCATTACCAGTTTCTGATCCTACAGAATCTTCATCTCAAATAGCTAGTATTTCTAGTCAGCCTGTATTATCTTCCAATAAGTTGTATATACCTGAAGTCAAGCCTTTTCTTGCTGTAACTAAAATGTTCAGAATTTCTAATTCTCAAATACCGCCAGTTGAGGAATGGCAATTCGCAAATCACCGTTATGTGAAAGGAGGAAAATGGCCTCCAAAGACTGAATTCTGTACTTCTTCATCATCATCAAGGCAACTTCCAACACAAGCTGATTGTGCCCCCTTGATTGAACACAATTCCTCAAATACAAAAGATCTAGATCAAGTGTATCAAATTGGTAATTATCTTACTACATGGTGTTCCTATGCTGAGGAAGCCATAGATGATCTAGGTGCACAAAATGAACTCATTTTAGCAAATCTCAAGCTTTTGCATGATGAACAACAAGAAGACAGCTTTGAGAGAGAAGCTAGGATGCAGAAGAAAGAAAGGAGAAGAAAAGCAAAAGCATCCTAGATTTAAAAATTTACCATAGATATGTCGACCCCAAATTTTTGGGATCAAGGAGAAACTGAAGCCAGCGCTTCTGAAACATCTTTCAAGCCATTGAAAATAGAATCTGTTTTAGAAAATTCTAGAAAATCAAAAGCAGAAATCGTGACCCTTGAAAATGTAGCTTCCAACTTTCCATCTTTCATCATGTTGTTGATCCAGAAAGCAAACTTTGTAAAAGAAGTTCACAAATACCCTAAGATAGAGGAAGATCTGTTTGCTTCTAATTCTACTGGTTATATTTTAGATTTGGGTAAATCTACAAACCCAGCTGAATCAATTAGAGTATGGATTGGAGCTTTTTATCAAATGCAACTACTAAGCTCGAACATATATCCATATTTGTTCTAACAGAAAAAAGAATGGCCGAAATAGTATATGACCGGTGGACTGGCCCACCAAAATAAAAAAGACAGGCAGTGGTTGCAGTAGGACTATCTACTTTAGAAGTACCACTAAAAGCACAGTTTGTTCCAGAGCCAATTGATGAGAAAAAAACAGATCATTACAGATCTTGCTAGAATGGAATTGAAATATTTGAAATATCTTGAATCCTTTGGTCAAGAATTTATGGCCAAAGTCTATAAAGTAAATCTTTCAAATGATTCAATTCAAAAAATTTCATTTTTATCCAAGTTGCCAGAAAATCTAGGAGATCTAATCTCTAAAGATATTGAAGTTCAAAATAAAACAATTAATCAAATTTACTGGGTAGATCTTTTATTCTGGTGTCAAGAAAAAGTTAAATATCTCTGTTGGCAAAAGCAAACACATTATATCACTCCTAGTGCTAATGTTTGTCATGCTGCTTTACCTTGGACACCATTCAAGAAAAAGAAAAGAAATAAAAGGTATGGAAAATTCAAGGTTAAGAAAATTGCAAATCCAAAAAGGCCTTTTAAGAAATTTTAGATTTTTGAAGAAAAGGAAACAACTGAGAACCAAAAATAATTGTTGCTTCATATGTAAGCAAGAAGGACACTATGCCCGCGTGTGTCCAAAAAGCACATCTAGTAAATTAAAAGCTTGTGTAGATATTGAAGAATTTTGTGATGATTGGTCTGCTATAAATTCAGAAGAAGAAACATCAGATGTATATATGTTGACTAATGCTTCTTTAACAGAAGAAGAAGAAATGCCAAATTATGTTCAAAAAATGAATATTTGTACAAATTGTCCCAGTGATGAGTTTCTAGAAGAAGAAGAACTTCACTATAGTGAAGAATATGAGACAGAGACAAATAGCTCTGTAACAAGTGAATCATAGTCATTATGTTGGTCTCCAAGATCAGAAAGAGAAAGAAAAACAAGTAGTACCTGTTCTACCAAAGTTAAACTCTTTCTGTCCATATGAAAAGAAGATTGGACAAACATTCTTAATGTTTGTACCAAAGTTTGATCCAGTTGCAGAGCAGAGTTTTTTGAAGAAAATGGTAAAAACAAATAATCTTTTGTATATACTAGTCTCTGTGCATTTTAAAAATAACTAGATAGAGTTGATGCATTTATTGATACTGGTGGACCAAACAATCTCGCCCAACCTTCTCTATTCAAAGGATTATGGAAACCGCTCCAAAATATTCTGATTTCAGAAACAGTTGGAGGTACAGTTAATCTTACCCACTATGTAGATAATGTCTCTTTAAAAGTAGGTGGGAAGATTGTAAAAATATCTGCTATTCAGCATCATGACCCATCAGCTAGTTTATTCTTGGGAATGCCATTTATAGACTCAGTATTGCTAGTCACAATTAGTGAAGATAAGGTTATTTTAAGAAACAAGAATTTCTGTTCCAAAATTAAGATTTGCAAACTCAGAAGCCCGAAGAGAAAGTCAGAAGCAAACCAGTTCTAGAAAACCAAAAAATGATTCAAGGAATTGGCAGGAGGTGCTGCAAATATATGAATCAAAAGAAGCTCTGAAAACAAAGCAAAAAGCAGCCATAGATCCACATTGGTCTCAAGATCAAATCTCTATATGTGAAAGATTACTTAAAAGCTACTCTGAAGACCCCCAGAAATTTTGGGAAAAAGAGAGCCCAAGACAAGAAATTGTGACAATGCACGATAATGGAGTAAAAGGTAAATTAATTCCTTGTACTCCTTCAGATGAGCAAGAGATCAAAAAACAAATTGAAGAATTGTTAAGATTGAAGTTGATTGAACCCAGTGTTTCTCACTACTCATGTTCAACATTTTTAGTTCGAAATCATTCTAAAATTGTAGAGGGAAAGCAAGAACGGTGATAAATTATAAGCCATCGAATGCTATCACACGAGGCTTTAATTATCCCTTGCCTCGTCAAGAAGTGATTACGCAGAAAATCCAAAAGAGCAAAATCTTTAGTAAATTTGACATTAAGTCTTCTTATTACCAAATTCAAATAGAAGAAGCAGATAGACACAAGACAACATTCACTTGTCCTACAGGATTTTTTCAATGGAAAGTTGTTCCATTTGGTTTAAAGAATGCTCCTGCCTTCCTCCAAAAGAGAATGGATTTTATTTTCGGTAAGTATGATTTCATCATTACTTACATTGATGATATTCTAATGCATAGTCCCGATTTGCAGACACATTTGGCCCATTTAAAAATATTTCTACAAGTCCAAAATCATGGCATCGTCCTATCAGAAAAAAAAATGGTATTATTCCAAGACAACATCGACTTTCTTAGAATTCATGTAGTAGAAGGACATATACAGATGCAACCTCATGTTCTTACAAAGCTTGCTGAGTTTCCCGATGAGCTTAAAGATACTAAAATGATTCAAAGATTTTTGGGAGGATTAAATTGCATCCATAAATATATTGCCAGGTTATCAGAAAAAATTGCTCCTATCAGAAGACATTTAAAATCAGGATGGTCCAGTCAAGCAACAGAAGCAGTTAAAAATCTAAAGATAGAATGTCAATCTCTTCCAAAACTACAACCCCCAAGGGATGGATTACTCATCCTGCAAACCAATGCATCAGATGACTTTTGGGCAGCAATCCTTTTTTAAAAGGAGTAAAATAAGGAAGAAGAACTATGCGCCTATGCATTAGGAGAATTTCTCCCTAGCCAGAAAAATTATTTTGCCACTGAAAAAGAAACTCTTGTGATATTTAATGGCGTCCAAAAATTTGAATTATATCTTGCACATAGAAAATTCTTAATTAGAACCGACTCAATGAATTTTAAATATTTCTTATCAGCTAAATTATCAAGACAAATGGCAAGAGGAAGATTGTTAGCATGTCAAGTTTGGTTTCAGCAATATGATTTTGATGTAGAATGGATCCCAGGAAATTCTAATTATATTGCAAATGCTCTTACCATGGAGATGAATAAAGCTCATAGAATTAGCCGCAGCAAGAAAGAAGTTAAAGGAAGCATATTTGATTTTCTAGAACAAGAAGATAATTTTGCACCTTTGTAAAAAGATTTAAAATTCTGGAAAAACATGTTGAAGACCTTTTCTTGGAAATCAAAAAGGTAGTTGGTCTCAAATTAAGAAGAAATCAAAGGATTCAAAAATGCCAAGCTTGGCAGTCAAAAAATATTGGTCCTCTTCTTGGATTAGATCCTGAATTAATCAAGGTATACTCTCTGCCAAATCCGAAGGTCAAACTTTATTTCAAAACTCTTGATGATTTATGGTCAAATTAATATACACAATCCATGATCTGCGTTTTACAGATTTTAAACTATTATCAGATGAATGGAAGTATCGACTTTGCTCTAGAAATTTTCACCAGTGCTAAAATGATGGACCTTGTTGATATTAATATCAAGGAAGAAGTTGGAAAGTTTTTAACATCTTTAAGAGTTCCAGATTTATTTGAAGAAATGGAAGCATCATATTTTCAGAGGATGGATGTGGAATATATGCACTCAGATACATTTCCCCAGTATGAAATATTTAAACCTTTTGCAAACTGGGAAATCAAAGAAGGTTTTTGCAGAAAGAAACAGGTTGAACGTACATCCCAATGCGTAGAAAGGACTTTCCAGTATATCAAAATATTTTCCACACCATGGGATTTTCAAAGTCCAGAAATGAGAAATGCTATTGATCGAAGTCCCTTTTCACAAGTTTTTGAAAATCATTTCTCAGAAAGCTTAGCCTTAGCAAAAAACAAAGAAGTAAAAAGAGTCACCGAATGGCTAAAAGAATTCCATAAATACAAATTGGTTGAAAAAAATCCATGTTCTTAAAAAATTAAAAGTGCAATGAAAACGTCAAGTTTTAAAATTTTCAGTAAATTAGAAAGCTTTGATCACAGTGGGAGTAATTTCAAGTAAATGGACTTCAAAAACTGTATGTTTAATCAGTGTATTGTTATTAACCAAGGTTTGCACTTCATTTAATTTCGAACTTGGATGGCAAGAAAAGGAAGGAATAAGTGATCGTTGCAAAATATGGGTACAACACACGATAGAAACAACAACCAATATGTTTCAAATCTTCAAATGGGAATTATTGGATGGAGTAGAGCTATCAGTACTACAGATGACAACTTTCTCCACAACTCATAAAGATTCTTTCTTGGATATAGACATAAATCCCACAGCATATATCAACAGATGGCAAAAGAAAGATGACCCATTCAAGTTACTTTATCAAAGTCATCATGCCTTTAGAGATCGAATAAAGTTGGAAGTCGGACAGTCCTCTAAAGCAGCTACAACATCTACAACACTAGCATCTTCAAAAGGAAAGGACACTTTATTTCTACATGTGTACTAAAATGCTCAACACCCCATTGAGCCAGTTTACGAAAACGAATATTTAAATATCCTTGAAGAAGCATATCTAAAAGAATCAATCATCTGACGAATTCGATGATTATGATGAAGACCGCAATCCTAAAGGACCATGGTGATAGTCCTTTGATTCCTTGTAAATAGTAGAGAGTTTCAATTATTGTACTAGTTTGCTTTTGTATTATTGTACTGAAATGTTGAGTAGACACCATCGGACTACGGAAATGCTGACAGGAACCTCAATTATTTCCACTTTGTGTCATGGCTAGGCTAAATTGGATTCTTTAGAGAGTCTATAAAATAAGAGATCAGCAGAAGAGAAGCCCATATTGTTGGACCGAGCGCTTCTAAGTTTTGAGATTTCTTATTTTGCTATTGTAATGCTCTATAACTTTAATTTTTGAGTTAATAAAAGCTTTGCGCACCCTTTTACTCTAAGTTGAGTTGTTCGCTTGATATTTTCTTCTAAGTCACGGTAAGGATGCAAAGAAGACGTTTCTAAAGCTATCGAAGGAGTGCCCAAGGAAGAGGCCGAGTTGCAGTAGACGTATGCAGCAAGTGCTTGAAGATACCGCCTCAAGGAGCTACTTTGCTAACCAGTAAGAGGTTCTCGTTCTTTGATTATACTCTCGTTCTATTTGGTATCAGAGCCTTGTTCAGTTCCTAATTGCCAATTTAATCAAATCTTTCTCTACTCTTGAACGTTGTATTGTCTCTGAAGTTGATTCTAGATCCCTTGAAAAATATATAGACCTTGAAAAAGAATTAGAGACAGTAGAAAATCCTGAGAGTTGGAATCCTCCAACACTTCATGCAACCGATGTGTACAAAACCCCACTCTCTAATATTTTTCAGAAAAAAGATGCTTTTAAAAGAAGTAGAATTGAAGATCAAAATTTTTGGTCCCTCTATTCAAATAGTTTCTCTTTCCTTATTTACTAATGAAGAAATCAAAAAATTTAGACAATATGCAAAAGACAAAAAAATATTCCTATTTACATTTTGGCGGTATAAGGATAGGTTTAGCCCCTCTGTTTAGGCATGGATTAAATATTCCTTGCATTGCTGAAGTATTTGATACTCGACACCAAAGCTATGATCATGCTAGATTAGGTACTATTGTTCGTAACCTATCTATTGGTCATCAATATGGAACTATTTTTCCATACTACTCTATTAGTCTCACAGATCCTCATCTAAAAGATTGTTGGAAACTAATGGTAGGAGTCCAAGGATTGCAAATGGTTGACAATAGTGAGTTCCTATCTACAATGATTCAAATATCTTTCCAGTTAACCAATACTGTACATCCGAAACTTAAACAGCCAGTGCTCAGAGATTGTGTGTCAGTTGGTTTGAATAATGCCCAAGTCGAAGGAGTGTCATATGATTCTATAGGTCTACCAAACGACTGGTATTTCTAGTATAAGTCGTTAGCAGATGATAAGAAAACAGGAAGTTTGTCCAAGAGAGCCTTAGTAGAAGATGGCCGAGTTAGAATTCTTCAAGAGAAGTCTTTTGTTCAACGTCCTATTGTTCATCCGAGAATATATGCATTACCAGTTTCTGATCCTATAGAATCTTCATCTCAAATAGCCAGCATTTCTAGTCAGCCTATATTATCTTCCAATGAGTTGTATATACTTGAAGTCAAGCCTTTTCTTGCTATAAATAAAATGTTCAGAATTTCTAATTCTCAAATCCCGCCAGTTGAGGAATGGCAATTTGCCAATCGCCGTTATGTGAAAGGAGGAAAATGGCCTCCAAAGAATAAGTTTTGTACTTCATCATCATCATCAAGGCAACCTCCAACACAAGTTGATTGTGCCCCCTTGATTGAACACAATTCCTCAAATACAAATATCTAGATCAAGTGTATCAAATTGGTAATTATCTTACTACATGGTGTTCCTATGCTGATGAAGCCATAGATGATCTAGGTGCACAAAATGAACTCATTTTAGCAAATCTCAAGCTTTTGCATGATGAACAACAAGAAGACAGAGTTGAGAGAGAAGCTAGGATGCAGAGGAAAGAAAGGAGAAGAAAAGCAAAAGCATCCCAGAGTTAAAAATTTTCCATAGATATGTTGACCCCAAATTTTTGGGATCACAAAGAAATTGAAGCCAGCACTTCTGAAACATCTTTCAAGCCATTGAAAATAGAATCCGTTTTAGAAAAATCTAGAAAATCAAAAGCAGAAATCGTGACCCTTGAAAATGCAGCTTCCAACTTTCCATTTTTCATCATGTTGTCGATCCAGAAAGCAAACTTTGTAAAAGAAGCTCACAAATACCCTAGGATAGAAGAAGATCTGTTTGCTTCTAATTCTAGTGGTTATATTTTAGATTTGGATAAATCTACAAACCCAGCTGAATCAATCAGAGTATGGATTGGAGCTTTGTATCAAATGCAAGTAACTACTAAGCTCGACAATATATCCATATTTGTTCTTGCAGAAAAAAGAATGGCCGGATAGTATATGACTGGTGGATTGGCCCACCAGAATCAGAAAGACAGGCAGTTGTTGCAGCAGGACTATCTACTTTAGAAGTACTACTGAAAATACAGTTTGTTCCAGAGCCAATTGATGAGAAAAAACAGATCACTACAGATCTTGCTAGAATGGAATTGAAAGATTTGAAATATCTTGAATCCTTTGGTCAGGACTTTATGGCCAAAGTCTATAAAGTAAATCTTTCAAATGATTCAGTTCAAAAAATTTCATTTTTATCCAAGTTGCCAGGAAATCTAGGAGATCTGATCTCTAAAGATATTGAAGTTCAAAATAAAACAATTGATTAGATTTACTAGATAGATCTATTATTCCGATGTCAAGAAAAAGTTAAATATCTCTATTGGCAAAAGCGAGCACATGATATCACTCCTAGTGCTAACGTTTGCCGTGCTGCTTTACCTTGGACACCATTCAAGAAAAAGAAAAGGAATAAAAGGTATGGAAAATTCAGGGCTAAGAAAATTGCAAATCCAAAAAGAACTTTCAAAAATTTTAGATTTTTGAAGAAAAGGAAACAACCGAGAACCAAAAATAATTGTTGTTTCATATGTAAGCAAGCAAGACACTATGCCCGCGCATGTCCAAAAAGCACATCTAGTAAATTAAAAGCTTGTGTAGATATTGAAGAATTTTGTGATGATTGGTCTGTTCTAAATTCAGAAGAAGAAACATCAGATGTATATATGTTGACGCATGTCCAAAAAGCACATCTAGTAAATTAAAATCTTGTGTAGATATTGAAGAATTTTCTGATGATTGGTCTGTTCTAAATTCAGATGAAGAAACATCAAATGTATATATGTTGACTGATGCTTCTTTAACAGAAGAAGAAGAAGTGCCAAATTATGTTCAAAAACGAATATTTGTACAGATTGTTCCAGTGATGAGTTTCCAAAATAAGAAGAAGAACTTCACTATAGTGAAGAATATGAGACAGACAGATAGCTTTGTAACCAGTGAATCAAAGTTATTATGTTGGTCTCCAAGATCAGAAAGAGACAAAGGAAAACAAGTAATACCTGTTCTACCAAAGTTAAACTCTTTTTGTCCATATGAAAAGAAAATTGGGCAGACATTCTCAATGCCAGTACCAGAGTTTGATCCAGTTGCAAAATAGAGTTTTTTGAAGAAAATGGTAAAAACAAATAATCTTTTGTATATACTAGTGTCTGTGCAGGTTAAAAATAACTGGATAGAAGTTGATGCATTTATTGATACTGGTGGATCAAACAATCTCGCCCGACCTTCTCTATTCAAAGGATTATGGAAACTGCTCCAAAATATTCTGATTTCAGAAACAGTCAAAGGTACAGTTAATCTTACCCACTATGTAGATAATGTCTCTTTAAAAGTAGGTGGGAAGATTGTAAAAATATCTGCTATTCAACATCATGACCCATCAGCTAGTTATTCTTAGGAATGGCATTTATAAACTCAGTATTGCCAATCACAATTAGTGAAGATAAGGTTATCTTCAATTTTAAGAAATAGGCAATTTCTGTTCCAAGATTAAGATTTGCAGACTCGGAAGCCCGAAGAGAAAGTCAGAAGAAAACCAGTTCCAAAAAACCAAAAAATGATTCAAGGAATTGGCAGGAGGTGCTGCAAATATATGAATCAAAAGAAGCTCTCAAAACAAAGCGAAAAATAGCCATAGATCCACATTGGTCTCAAGATCAAATCTCTATATGTGAAAGATCACTTAAAAGCTGCTCTGAAGACCCCCAAAAATTTTGGGAAAAAGAGAGCCCAAGACAAGAAATTGTGATAATGCACGACAATGGAGTAAAAGGTAAGTTAATTCCTCGTACTCCTTCAGATGAGCAAGAGATCAAAAAACAAATTGAAGAATTGTTAAGATTGAAGTTGATTGAAACCAGTGTTTCTCACTACTCATGTTCAACATTTTTAGTTCGAAATCATTCTAAAATTGTTAGAGGCAAAGCAAGAATGGTGATAAATTATAAGCCATTGAATGCTATCACACAAGGCTTTAATTATCCCTTGCCTTGTAAAGAAGTGATTATGCAAAAAATCCAGAAGAGAAAAATATTCAGTAAATTTGACATAAGTCTGGTTATTACCAGATTCAAATAGAAGAAACAGACAGACACAAGACAGCATTCACCTGTCCTGCAAGATTTTTTCAATGGAAAGTTGTTCCATCTGGTTTAAAGAATGCTCCTGCCTTCTTCCAAAAGAGAATGGATTTTATTTTCGATAAGTATGATGTCTTATGATTTCAAAGATTTTTGGGAGTATTAAATTACATCCATAAATATATTCCCCGGTTATAAAAAAAAATTGCTCCTATCAGAAGACACTTAAAATCAGGATGGTCCAGTCAAGCAACAAAAGGAGTTAAAAATCTAAAGATAGAATGTCAATCTCTTCCAAAACTACAGCCCCCAGGAGATGGATTACTCATCCTGCAAACTGATGCATCAAATGAATTTTGGGCAGCAATCCTTTTTTAAAATGAGGAAAATAAGGAAGAAGAACTATGCTCCTATGCATCAGGAGAATTTCTCCCTAGCCAGAAAAATTATTTTTCCGCTAAAAAAGAAACTCTTGCGATATTAATGGCGTCCAAAAATTTGAATTATATCTTGCACCTAGAAAATTCTTGAGTAGAACTGACTCAATGAATTTTAAATATTTCTTGTTAGCTAAATTATCAAGACAAATGGCAAGAGGAAGATTATTAGCATGGTAAATTTGGTTTCAGCAATATGATTTTGATGTAGAATGGATCCCAGGAAATTCTAATTATATTGCAGATGCTCTTACCAAGGAGATGAATAAAGCTCATAGAATTAGCCGCAGCAAGAAAGAAGTTAAAGGAGGCATATTTGATTTTCCAAAACAAGAAGATAATTTCGCCACCTTTGTAAAAAGATTTAAAATTCTAGAAAAACATGTTGAAGACCTTTGCTTGGAAATCAAAAAGGTAGTTGGTTTCAAATTAATGGATTCAAAAATGCCAGGCTTGGCAGTCAAAAAATATTGGTCCTCTTATTGGATTAGATCCTAAATTAATAAAGGTATACTCTCTGCCAAATTTGAAGGTCAAACTTTATTTCAAAAGATGATTTATGGTCAATACAATATACACAATCCATGATCTGGGTTTTACAGATTTTAAACTATTATCAGATGATTGGAAGTATCGACTTTGCTCTAGAAATCTTCACCAGTGCCAAAATGATGGACCTTGTTGATATTAATATCAAGGAAGAAGTTGGAAAGTTTTTAACATCTTTAAGAGTTCCAAATTTATGTGAAGAAATGGAAGCATCATATTTGCAGAGGATGGATGTGGAATATATGCACTCAGATATATTTCCCCAGTATGAAATATTTGAACCTTTTGCACATTGGGAAATCAAAGAAAGTTTCTGCAGAAAGAAATAGGTTGAACATACATCCCAATGCGTAGAAAGGACTTTGCAGTATATCAAAATATTTTCCACACCATGGTATTTTCAAAGTCCAGAAATGAGAAATGTTATTGATCCAAGTCCCTTTTCACAAGTTTTTGAAAATCATTTCTCAGAAAGCTTAGCCTTAGCAAAAAACAAAGAAGAATTAAAAAGAGTCATGGGATGGCTAAAGGAATTCCATAAATACAAATTGGTTGAAAAAATCCATATTCTTAAAAAATTAAAAGAAGTGTAGGGAAAACATCAAGTTTTAAAATTTTCAGTAAATCAAAAAGCTTTGATCACAGTAGGAGTAATTTCAAGTAACTGGACTTCAAAAACTGTATATTTGATCAGTCTACTGTTATCAACCAAGGTTTGCACTTCATTTAATATCGAACTTGGATGGCAAAAAAGGAAAGGAATAAGTGATCACTGCAAAATATGGGTACAACACACGATAGAAACAACAACAAATATGTTTCAAATCTTCAAATGGGAATTATTTGATGGAGTAGAGCTATCTGTACTACAGATGATAGCTTTCTCCACAGCTCATAAAGATTCCTTCTTGGATATAGACATAAATCCCACAACATATATCAACATATGGCAAAAGAAAGATGACCCACTCAAGTTACCTTATCAAAGTCATCATGCCTTCAGAGATCGAATAAAGTTGGAAGTCGAACAGTCCTCTAAAGCAGCAACAACATCTACAGCACCAACATCTTCAAAAGGAAAGGACACTTTATTTTTAGATGTGTACCAAGATGCTCAAGACCCCACTGAACCGGATTACGAAAACGAATATTTAAAAATCCTTGAAGAAGCATATATCTACAAAAGAATCAATCATCTAATGAATTCGATGATTATGATGAAGACCGCAATCCTAAAGGACCATGGTGATAGTCCTTTGATTCCTTGTAAATAGTAGAGAGTTTCAATTATTGTACTAGTTTGCTTTTGTATTATTGTACTGAAATATTGAGTAGACACCATCGGACTATGGAAATGCCATGCAATATTCCTAATTAGCCATGGCTAATTGGAATATTTGAATTTTGCTCAATTTTGCCTTCTATAGTTATTTATAAATAAAAAGGTGAGGAAAGGGGGACATAACTCACTTTTAGAATAAAGTCACTCCCTAGTAGCACAACATTGTAACTTAAAAGGGGAGCAAGGGGGTCAAAGGACCACGTAGAAGAGGGACCCATGTAAACACTTGAGAGACTGCGTAGATGGAGAGGAGCATGTGGCAAGAGAAAGGCTATGAGGTGGGCCTTAGGGTCTGAGAGGGGCCTACGCTATAAAGGAGAGAGGAGCCTCCTCATTTTGGCATTCGATTATGTGCATTTGAGCTAGTCACTTCGACTTAGAGCGCGCTGGCTGTTTAGCCTGTCTGCAACACTGTTTAGTGCATCGAGTGTCTCCGTTTAGAGATCTCACCCTCAGCCCCAGGGGACTTTGAGTGCCTGCTCGGGCAAGGTAGTTTTCAACAGTCTTTTGCAGGAGGATTGATCTTTGGAGTGAGGAGGAACCAAGCATTTTTGATAACTACGCAGTCTTGAGAGAGGGACGCAGTTCTTTTGGTGGGAGTTCTGGATTGGGGTTTTTGCAGAGGATTTGAGCTGGGAGATTGAGAGAGGGGCCATTTCTTTACTATTCTAGGTGCATTTTTTCACTTGCCTTGTGCAAGTCGAGGTTCTATCTTTTTTATCACCTCTTGTACTCTTTCCATTACTAAGTATAATAAAATGGCTTAGCATTTCTCTCTGCATTTCTTGAGTATCTGCTTATATTTCATGTATACATTATTATATGTTGCACCACTATTATTTTTATCTCTTTGAGCTTCTCGGCTACTATATCATTTGTATGTATTTGGTTGGAGTTTGCTTGGGTTTGAGGGATATCCCAGGTAAGGGATATTACAGTGGTTTTTACCATTTGTTTTGGAGTGTGATGCATCGGGAGAGGGGATCAGCGCAGTATTGATGCAGGGAGGTCACCCTATAGCCTTTGAGAGCCGGAAGCCCCTTCCGCACGAGAGGTTGTATTCTATATACGACAAGGAGATGCTAGCCATCATGCATGCATTGGCCAAGTTCCAGTAGTATTTAGTGGGTAATAGGTTCAAGGTGGGGATTGATCACAACAACCTCAAGTTCTTTTTGGAGCAGAAGCAGCTACAAGAGAGGCAACAGAAGTGGATCAGTAAGATCCAAACATACGACTTTGACATTGAGTATGTCAAAGGTAAGAACAGCGTGGTAGCAGATGCCCTTTCATGTAGACCAGCCACGTTGTCTCTTATGAGCTTGGACACAGCCTGGAGGGCTTGACTCTTAGTAGAGTACTCCAAGGATAGATTTGCATGTGAGGTTCTGGATGGGCAGGTGGCGGATGACAGGTATAGGGTGGTCGGTGAGATCATCTACTACAAAGACCGGATCTTCTTGACTGAGGGGTCTCAGCTCAAGAAGAAGATACTTCAGGCATCACATGATTCACCATTTGCCGGCCATCAAGGGTTTACCAAAACCTATAGGGCCATTAGAGAGAGGTTCTCATGGAAGGGCCTCAAGGAGGACGTACTCCAGCATGTCCGGGAGTGCGATGTTTGCCAGAGGAACAAGGGGGAGATGAACCATCCCGCAGGATTATTGCAGCCTCTTCCCATTCCAGAGGGGCAATGGGAGTGTATTTCAATGGACTTCATCACAAGGTTGCCCATGGTACAGGGCAAGGATTGCATCTTTGTCGTCGTTGATCGACTGACAAAGTACGCACATTTTTTCGCCATATCCTCACACTACACAGCAGCGCAGGTGGCCAAGTTGTTCTTCAGAGAGGTCTTCAGGTTACATGGTCTTCCCAAGACCATCACCAGTGACAGGGACAGCCGTTTCATGGGCGGATTTTGGCAGGAGCTTTTCTGGTTGGTGGGGACGGAGTTGACACCCAGTACCAGTTATCACCCACAGACGGATGGGCAGACAGAGATAATTAACAAGTGGCTAGAGGGCTACTTGCGTAACTATGTTAGTGGGCAGTAGCAAGCATGGTTGAAGTGGCTGCATCTAGGGGAGTACTGCTACAGCACTACGCATCACATGTCCATTGGTATGTCACCATTCTATGCTTTGTATGGATATCATCCTTTATCCTTTGCAGACGTGATGTTTGGTGCTAGCAAGGCTCCAAGACCCAAGATTTGGATCCAGGAGAGTCAGGATATTCTCCAAGCTCTCAAGGATAATATGGCTACAGCGCAGAACTAGCAAAAGCTGTATTCTGATAGGGGTCGGGTGGAGAGACAGTTCGAGGGAGGGGACTTGGTCTACCTACGATTACAGCCATACCAACAGTCGTCACTAAAGCAGAAGGGGGCTGATAAGCTCAAGCCCCACTTTTATGGGCCATACAGGGTGATACGCAGGATTGGACAGGTTGCGTATGAGTTGGACCTGCCCCAAGGCAGCAAGATTCATAACGTCTTTCATGTATCATGCCTGAAGAAGGCACTGGGGTAGCAGGTGACAGTGACAGATGAGCTACCACCCACGGATGATGAGGGGCATTTGGTGTTGCAGCCAAAGGCTATTATTGATACCAGGGAGAGGCAGCGATGGAGCAAGACGATCGGAGAATTCTTGGTGAGGTGGAAGAATTTAGTGGATGAGGATGTCACTTGGGAGAGAGAAAATTTTGCAGCATCCATCACTTCAGTTTCTTGAGGACAAGCAGCATTTTGTCGAGGGAGATTGTAATATTCCTAATTAGCCATGGCTAATTGGAATATTCGAATTTTGCTCAATTTTGCCTTCTATAGTTATTTATAAATAAAAAGGTGAGGAAAAGGGGACATAACTCACTTTTAGAATAAAGTCACTCCCTAGTAGCACAACGTTGTAACTTAAAAGGGGAGCCAAGGGGGCCAAAGGACCACGTAGAAGAGGGGCCGACGTAGAAACTTGGTGGGACTGTGTAGATGGAGAGGAGCATGTGGCAAGAGAAAGGCTACGTTGGAGGAGGTGGGCCTTTGGGTTCGAGAGGGGCCAACGCTATAAAGGAGAGAGGAGCCTCCTCATTTTGGCATTCGATTATGTGCATTTGAGCTAGTCACTTCGACTTAGAGCACGCTGGCTCTTTAACCTGTCTGCAACACTGTTTAGTGCATCGAGTGTCTCCATTTGGAGATCTCACCCTTACCTTGGGGGACTTCGAGTGCCTGCTTAGGCAAGGTAGTTTTCAGCAGTCTTTTGCAAGAGGATTGATCTTTGGAGTGAGGAGAAACTAAGCATTTTTTATAACTGCACAGTCTTGAGAGAGGGACGTAGTTCTTTTGGTGGCAGTTCCGGATTGGGGTTTTTGCGAAGGATTTGAGCTGGGAGATTGAGCAAGGGATCAGCCCTTGCATATTGGAGGATTTTGGCAGAGTTTCAGGCAGAGTATTGGAGGGTTCTATTCAGTGGTAGCGCAGAGCCTTAAGGAATTGCATAGATCCTCAAAGGGGCGATTTTCGGGGGTCGGCTATTTCAGAAAAGCTTCCTGGGTTTTTTTGGGTTTATTGAGCAAAGGCTGATTCCAGAGTTTCAGCATTTTCTGAGGAGGGGAACAGCCCCAAATCCTCACTTGATTCCATGTAGTAGCAGCAGCACAACAGTTCTCCAGCAACTTGAACGCAGTTCAGAGAGGGGCCATTTCTTTACTATTCTAGGTGTATTTCTTCACTTGTCTTGTGCAAGTCGAGGTGCTATCTTTCTTATCACCTCCTGTACTCTTTCCATTACTCAGTATAATAAAATGGCTTAGCATTTCTCTCTGCATTTCTTATCTGCTTATATTTCTTGTATACATTATTATATGTTGCACCACTGTTATTTTTATCTCTTTAAGCCTCCTGGCTACTATATCATTTGCACGTATTTGGTTGGAGTTTGCTTGGGTTCGAAGGATATCCCAGGAAAGGGATATTACATGCCAACATGACCCTCAATTATTTCCACTTTGTGTCATGTCTAGGTTAAAGTAGATTCTTTAGAGAGTCTATAAAATAAGGGATCGACAGAAGAGAAGCCCATATTGTTGGACCGAGCGCTTCTAAGTTTTGAGATTTCTTATTTTGCTATTGTAATGCTCTGTAACTTTACTTTTTGACTTAGTAAAAGCTCCGCGCACCCTTTTACTCTAAGTTGAGTTGTTCGCTTGATATTTTCTTCTGAGTCACTATAAGGCTGCAAAGAAGACGTTTGTAAAGTTACTGAAGGAGTGCCCAAGGAAGAGGCCGAGTTGTAGTAGACATATGCCGCAAGTGCTTGAAGATACCGCCTCAAAGAGCTACTTTGCTAACCAATAAGAGATTCTCGTTCTTTTATTATCCTCTCGTTCTACATCATACTTAGACACCATGGCTAAAATATTTGAGGGTGGAAAAATAATTAATCCCCTCAAGTGTCAATTAATTAAATTTTCTGGCAAAAATAAAATTAATCCTAAGCCAGAAAATTAATTAATTAGAGTCAAAAATCTAAAATGCTAGAGAAATCAAATTCTCCAAGTGGAAAAAATTGTGGATCTTGTTACCCACCACCTGTAGGTAGTGTGTATGGGAGAAATTTTTTATCCTAGATGGTCCTCAGCTGGTAACCAGCATCCCCTTGTAGCCACCAGATAGCTCGATGTGCCATTTTCTTTGCCACCTAAGCCATTCATGTGACCCATCAACCACTTGTCATGAATGTATGTTTGAAGATGGGCCTTCCGACCCCAAAGGTAAGGTTTTTCATTGGTATAGTTAAGTAATTTTCCTTACTTGTCATGGGCAATTTTGGACATATATTGTTGGGGGGATTCAGTTGAAAGAGTGGGTTAGGCTTATCTTCTTGCCTCCATTGCCCGATTTCGTGGTTACCCTTGTATCCTAGTCCTGTGGGGTCTCCTTTACTAACCATTTGGCTTTTGGGTTGGCACTACACGGGAAATCCCAATTTTGGCTGCATAGTCCCGCTTCCCGATACCACCTACATCACTCCCCTTCCACTCATTTTACCCCCATTCATTTATTTTCCAATCCGGATCCACATGGATCCACTAGGTCCACATAGGGTTAGGTTCCCCCTCCCTTGTGGATCCACTAGGTCCACATAGGGTTAGGCTCCCCCTCCCCTTGTCCACACGTTGAGTGGGGCCTAGAACGATGCCCCAGAGGTTGATGCAGCTAAAAAGAAAAGTAAAAGCACAATTTGGCCACTCTCAATGGGAAATGTACCACAAAATGCAAAAAATCGTCGGGGCATACAAATTTAGCACATGGGCAAAAACCAAACATGAGCTCTACCCCTTACCCATGGCCATCACCCTAGTTCCTATGGACCTTAGATGGGCTCCCTCTATCATTAAGGAACCCAAGATTTCCCCAACCCTTGGCGGGAAATGAACCACCCCACCTTAAGGGGGTATTCACTGCCACATCTCGCACATCATGCTCTCCATCCCCTGGAGCCTCGAGTAGTTATAAAGAAAAATCAATAAAAGGCAAAAGGCATATGAAGAAGGGTGGAAAAAAAAAGGTTGGGTAACTCATGTACCAAGATCTGCTCCCTCCTACACTTATATACCCAAGTATGTGCTTCCCCTATTATAGCTACCCTTGCACCTTGACATGTGGCCTGGATGTTTCCCCTGATCCCCACTCCATTCCATTATTATATCATTTGCCACGAGCCACTTGAAGGATGCCCCATGGATATGTCACCCCTGTAGAGGTTGAAACCACCTAATAGGGTCCTTGGCTAACCCCCTAGTGAGCTTGGAGACACTTATACATACCAAAGCCCACTAAGGAAGGGCATGCCACCATGAAGTGCCCCATTGGTTCCATGACATGTAAGCTCTTTTACTCGATTTTTCTAATGATTTGTTATATTGGTGGGCAACAGGACACATTGGATCTTATGCAGGATTGCAGGTGGATTTCCATTTGGGGCTTGGTCTCCTTATACGGGGTCCTAGGCCTCCAGAGGGCCACATTGGCATTTGTAGGGTGAGCGTTGAGAGCCATGGGCCTCCACCATAGCCAAGATTACTTCATGGATCCCCAACAACGTTTGTTGATTGCTCCTATTCCACCTTTTGAATGAGGATGATGCACCTAGTTCACCATGCCCAGTCGGCTCCACAGATGCACCATACACTTGGCAGATGTTCCAGGGTCCAAAGGATTGTTCTCCGCTACACAGGAAGGGCTTATGTCATCATTCCAGCCCTGACAGATGGTCTACAAGCACTTCCAAAGCATTTGGAGACCCATGACGATGACCTTGTGCCCCCACACCCACTTGGGAGCACCATAGATTTTTGCTTGGAAAAAAAGGGGCCAACCCCTTCTCCATTGTGTTGGGAGTCCATTTCTACATCTGGCACCTTTTGGACTTGATTAGGCCTCCTCAAAGGCCCAACGACTCACTCAGTTGATCATTCGACCCTCTTGAGAGGCTTATTCACAATGTTCCACCAAGACTCTGGGACGGGGAGACGCGGGTGCGGGG
>APFE031260237.1:337420-372847 GCA_000404065.3 Pinus taeda | reverse complement strand
CATTGATCCATACTCATCATCCTTACTAATACATACATGATTCATCCATAAACCACGAGATTCAATAATGAAATACTCCAATCCATATTCATTATTCATTATTCACCATTCTAGAATCTACATTGATTTAAAAATTAAATTCATCATTCATAATTCTAGATTCTAAATTGATTTAAAATTAGAATTCATCATTCATCATTCTCGAATCTAATTAGTACTAAGCAAAATAGACTATAATAGACACTGAAATCTGAATACTGGAATAGTAAATTGATATAATTAAAACTCAAAAACAGTGGAGTGATGGGTCTAAAAGTCACTCTAAAGTACAAGGAGGGCTTGGTGCTCTTGATTAAATACAAATTCTATACCCTTGTACATGACAAAAATGCAATGGAAACATTGCAATCCATCGAATCCTGAATTCTTGAAAAACTGTTAAGTCTGTTGGATTTTGAGTGAGATTTAAAATTCTACTTTCTCCATATGAAATCCAATGAGGTCGGAACCCCTCTCAAACATCCTGACTCATTTCATGGTAATGTTAAACATTCAAGTAAAAGGATGAAAATGAAAGAAAAAGGAGGATGTCACTTTTACTTTAAGAATTTAACATTACCATGAATTGCATAACATTAGTAGGGAAATATGGTCGACTACTAGGTTTTCCCTGTCATAAATCATTGTTTACGAGCAAATTTAATGGGGGATGCGTAGCCCATATTGAAGGGGGGCGCCTGGGCATCCCCCTTTTGGGGAGTCCCGTACCCCACATTGGGCAAACGCCCCCCCTACGTCTCCCCGCGTATCCCCAAAAGGGGGACGTGTGGAAACGTTTCCCTAGACGTCCCCCTGTCTCGAGTGAGTGCGGTGCGAAGGGTGCGCTCACCCGACCCTGGGGGACGCATCCCCATGGAACATTACTCCTAGCGCTATTCCAGACGTGTCAATATGTACATGGAACATTTTGTTCCAGTCTAGGTACACCAATATGGGGGCGCTTACTAATCTTTCCTTCATTTTATTCAGAGCTGCTTGACAGTCCGCAGTGCAGATGAATTCTTCCGTCTTCTTTAGCAATTTTTCCATCGAGACTGTTATGGATGCGTAGCTCTTGATGAACTATCTGTAATACCCCATGTGACCCAGAGTTGCCCTTAATTGTTTCACATTGCGCAGTGGTTCCATGTAGACAACCGCTGCAACCTTAGCGGGGTATACACAGACTCCATCCTTGCAAACGATATGGCCCAGTAGAGTTCCAAAGGGAACTGCGAAAATACATTTTTTTAGATTTAAGGAAATCTGCAATTGTCTGCAGTGTGCACCTCTCGAACATCACTCTTAATAAGCTGGTATGCTTTTTCAATAGGTTGTGTATTGTCCAGTCGTCCATGTAAAATTCTAGGAACTTATGAATATAATCTCAGAATGCAGCTATGACAATCCTCGAGAAGACTGCTGGTGCATTCTTTAGTCCGAATGGCATCACATTGTATGCGTATGACCCCCACTCAGTCGTGAAAGTTGTTTTTATTTTGTCCTCTTCAACTATTCGAACTTGGTGGTAACCTGAGAACCCATCTGTGAATGAGTATGCTTCATTCCCCGCAACATTGTCTGAGACTTCATCGCTGAATGGCATGGGGAACGGGTCATGCACACATGCATTATTTAGGCTTCTGTAATCAACGCACTCTAATTTTGGTTGCATCCTTCTTGTTCTGAATAACTATGGGGCTTATCCAATCAGCTTCATCTACCAGAAATATGATTCCTGCATCCATCATTTTGTCAATTTCCCTTTTAACTTTCTCTTTTACCCTTGGGTTCAATCGGTATGGCTTGTGCTTTACCGGCCGGGCATCTGGTTTCAGAACAATTTTCATTTCTCCCAGGGTACCTTTTATCCCCTTGAGTTCTGCCACTAAAGCTGGGAACAGGTCCTGGTATTCCTGCAATAAATCAAAGATTTCTTTGGTGGTTTGTTCGTCCCAGTAATCTCCCACCGATGTTATTTTGGGCTTATCTTCTGTCTCCACATTCTGTCTTCTCAGACTCACTGGTAGGAGATGGGCACCTTCTATCAAAGGGCTCTCCCGAATACCTCTTTCCCTTTCCGTTTCTCCAAAGGCTAGGTGTCTAAGACCCTCCAATCCATCCTCCTTTGGTTCTGCATCTATTTTGTCGCACCTCACAAATCATGACGATTCCATATCGTACATGCATTGTAGAAAATTTCCATCATGCCCTCCTTCAACTAACATCCCTGGGGTGAACAGAACCCCTTTTATTGCCTAGAGTATCCCTGTCATTTGTGCCTCATTACCCATGAATGAAAAATTGTTGACGAATTGTTCCTCCAAGGTACCACAACTAGTTGTCTTTCGTCGTAGCTCCTCCTGAATATACCAAGCCCAGTGGACAGCGCCGAGGGTATGTATAAATGTGTGTACCCATCGATTCCTTGGCAGTCCCTGGCTCTCTCAGTTGGTCGTGTAGTCTTTGATGTGCTTCTCAGGACTTGAATCCCCCGTGTATTTCCCCTCATCCTGTGGTCGATCTACCTCTTGGCCAAACCTCTCCTTCATTGCTTGCTTAGCGCTCCTCTAGTCTTTTAATACATTGCAATGTGCCTTCCACCATCTCGCTGGCGTTGCCATAAGCCCGATGTCGAGAAAGGGAATCCTTTGATCTTTTGCTATTTCCTGGTCCACCTTGTCTAAAGAATGGTCCACCCGCTCAAGGCCATAGTACTTCAGGTAGTCGTCCACTCCCATGTTTCCCTAGTTTAATCGGCTTATCATTGCACATCGTTGAGTGGTCAGTTCGTATCCACCCTGATGCCATGCATCCCATGCAGCTTCTGAACCAGTCTTCGAGCTTTGAATGCTTCTCTAGCTAACTGATCCTCCGACCGTAGGATTTATGTAGTCCTCCCCTTTCCCTGCTGTGAGTGTATAAAGTTTGTCTAACACCCCTGGTTCATCCCTATCATCTATTGGCTCTGTAAACCTGGGTCCTCGGTAGGGGTCTAACAGCTAGATCACCCTTAGCCCATCTGCGTCAAAAAGCATCAACTCCTTCAAATCTATGACAGCGTAGTTTTCATATGCCCAGTCAATCACCAAGAGTGTTGGATACAGGTCTTTATCCCCCATAATGTCAATTACTTCGAACTCGGTGTGCGTTCTCACCCCTGCCACGTCAACCTCTACATTTTCCAATCTCCCGATGGGCAGTATGCAGTACTGATTTTCCATTCTTAATTGAATTGGCGAGTACTTCAGTTGTGGCTTCCCCATTGCCTCCCAAGTCTTCCTGGGTAGGATGTTTACATCTGACCTAAGTCTAGCATGGTGTCCCTTATCTGGAACCCTACCACTTGCACATTGATTCGGAACTCCTTTCCGCTCCTTTTCTTATTCCGCTTCACTCTCTTGGAAGCTTTCTCTAGCAAGGGTGCACATGGTTGTCGCACTCCCTCTCCCTACCATAGCCTTTAAGCTTTTCCACAATTCCTTCAGCATGGCCCCATCCTCAACAATTTTCAAGAAAAACTTAAACCACTCCCCAATCGGTTGGGTGTGATCGGGCACGCAGACTTGCGGTCTTTGATTGTCCTTATCTTCAATCATTCTCTCGAACAATTTGGCTGCTTCTTGATAGTACTGTCTTTGGCGCTCGAGCTAATATGCCTTCTGTGGTGACACCGCTTTGATGACCAAGGGGGGGTCCTCTGCATAGCGGTCCTCCCCTGTCTTCTTCCCTCCTCGAGTGACTATATTGATATTGGTCGCAAGGAGGCCATCATCGGTTTGAGGCTCAGCATTCACCAAGTTGGCCCCCCGCTACCTGGTTCTCTCTTCCCACTTCGTAATGAGCTCTGGGTAGTCCTCCGTCACATGGGTGTTAACTTTGCACTGTAAACACCAGGGTCTCCTCAGGAGTGGGCATTCTCTGGTGACATGTCCTTCCTGGTTGCAGTTGTAACACCTTAAGGGCCTTCTTCCTCCCGTTCTTCCTCTGCGTCCATTTCCTCCTCGCCCTCCTCAACTTGCTTCATTGACCCTGAACGTGGATTTGTCCAGTCTTTCTACTAGAGCGTCCAGCACTCGGCAGTGATCGGTGTGATGAGTTGTCGATGTGCAGAACTCACAAAAGTTGTTATTGGGGACATTAGGGTATTTTTGCAGAATTGGGCACATCCGCGGCAAGTGTCCATATGCCCTACAGATCTC
Source organism: Pinus taeda (assembly GCA_000404065.3). Classification (NCBI taxonomy): domain Eukaryota; kingdom Viridiplantae; phylum Streptophyta; class Pinopsida; order Pinales; family Pinaceae; genus Pinus; species Pinus taeda. The sequence goes on along the minus strand of APFE031260237.1, from coordinate 368,606 downwards.
GCAGAAGTCCTGGTTATTCCTTCCTGGGAAGGGTCCTTGCGCTACGACTGCCGCAACCCCTGTGGTAGGAGGGGCCCCTAACAACCCCACCACCTCCCTGGGTGATTAACTCCCCGCAACTGTGGGCATTCCATCGCAACATGCCCCTCCACCAAGTAGTGGGTGCACCAAATATTGGGCCTGGCTGGTCGTACGGGCTGGAGATCCCTCAGCTTCTCAGTCAAGTTCGTGGTCTGGCTCTGCAGGCCTACGATCACCTGATCTTGCAGACTTGTGCCTCCCCAGTATTCATGGGGGTATCTCGCCATAGCTTCTATCCAAGATGCTTTCTCCAATGCATCCTGTAGGGTTCCTATCTTCTATTGTGTGAGTAGTGTTCTAGTCAAAGGCAAGAGTGCCTTGATAAACTAGTCCTGGTGGTGGTTTGGGTCCAAGGTTTAACTCAACTTGGCGATGGCATCCTTAAACCTTTGCATGAACTCCCAAACCGTCTCACCCTCCCTCTGCTTAATTTCCCACAACTCTGATAACCCCTGCTAGTTTGTCTACAGTACCTTGGATCCCTGCACAAATCCCCTCTTAATATCATCTATTTTGGGATTCTGGTTCTGCTCTGCCCACTTTATGAACCAGCGTAGAGCCCTTTCTCTTAGCGTGGTCTGGAATTCCACTGCCCGAACATTATCTAGGGTCCAACAGGCCTTCCAAATGGCTTCGCAAAGGTACCAATGCTACTCCACATCCTCGTTTCCCCTTCCTGCAAATTCCAGATATCTAGTAAACGACCCCGCCATACTGCTTTGAGTATGGGCTAACAACACAAAACCTTTGCTTCCTGACTGTTGGGATCCCTGTAATCCTAAGCTACTGCTATAGCTAGTTCTTGTGTTGCTTCCAATATTGAAATCGGCCCTGTGTCTCTCCCACGCACTATATACTCGCACTGCCTTGGCTAAGCTAATAGCAAATTCCTCCGCTTTGTGATAAGGTACCAAGGGAAGGTTGGGGAAAACACCACTTATGTCTTGGGGTTGGTGCTGCTGAATTTTGATGGATGCTTCTTCCTCATTGAACAACCCCCTCATCACATCGCCCAGATTGTCTTCATCTCTTTCCTCATGTTGATATGGTTTCTGATCTTGTGATTCTCCTTCCACAACCTGCAGGGAAGGTCCTCCGTCAGTTCCCTATTGCGATTCTACTTCCGCAACCCGCAAGGAAGGTCCTCCTTCAGTTCCCTGTTGCAATCCTCTTGCCACAACCTACAAGGAACATCCTTCTTCATTTCCACGGCTCCAAAATCCCTCTTTCCTGCACTCGGGTTGCCCAGCACCATCTTCTCCTTCCTCTTCAACTCGAGGTTTTCCCATCACCACTCCTACTTGGTGGGGCCCCCTCCTCCTCTTCCCTAGAGCTTGAGCCACTCTTACCTGCCACTTGTCCGCTAGCAATGCCCTCCTCTGGGCTCTAACATCCCTAGCTCTTCTCAATCCTCCCACATTCATCCCCTCAGCAGCATCCCTATCCCTTAGTAGGCAGCATCTCCCCTCTAATTCCTTCCCTCGGTACTAGGGTTTTATGATTCCATCCCGGTAGTGGGTAAAGGCAACAATCCTTCCTCTACCATAAACATCTTAATGCACATCGGGACTTCCCTTATCAACTCCCCTCTCAGTCTAAAGCCGAACACAACTTTCGCCTTTGGGAAACACTGGTAGCTGTCCACAACAAACTCAACTACGTACCCTTCCACCGTAGTCTTCACCCAGAAATCGACTTCTTTAAGCCCGATCGTTATCCAGCTATTGTAGCAGTACAATATCGGACAGAGTCCAACTGCAGCGAACTGTCGCCAACCCACCTAACTGACTCTCTCTCTTCAGCTCCCTCAACCAATTGTATAGGTCCTCAGGGAACTTGCACCAAAAAATTTCATACTGGTCATTGATGCCATCGGTGAATAAAATCCTTTCACTTCCCTTACCGATTGGTTGATTCCTGCGGGCAGCTTGCTTTGCCACAAATTGACCTACTTTATGATTCCACCAATCTCTGATTTCTCTTTTAAATATCCTTGACACCATAGTCTGAACCAGTTCTTGCAACTTCAAGTCCCGACAACGGAACCATTTGTTGGCTCGAAAGAGTCATCTGGGGGAAGACCCTGGGTTCGAGCACAGGAGGCCAACAATGGTCCATTGTAGTCTAGGACAGCACCAACATTTTCACCTTATCCCAAAGGGCAAGGAGTCTCACCCGAGGCGTGCCGTGACCAAAAGGGAGAAGGGCTCAGCATGGGATCAAGGGAATATCAACTGAGTGCATTTGATCACATACATATATATCCATTATACGTAAAACGAGATAGCAGCATCCTTGAGACAATCTATGACTTATTGTCTAAGTGAAATTGATAGGCCATTCACAATTTTAATAGACACACTAAGCACGAGGCCCAAATACATTTGAAGTCGTAACCAACATCGGCTATGTCTCATTAAACTTAACATGAAAGATTACAACATGATCTGGCATTCGCCATAAACATTACATAAAGTACCCGGCTCAGTCCTGCGGGTTCGGATTGGTTCCACGACTAAGTCCCTCAAATCCGAGCACTTTGTCATTCAGCCTCCGCAACTATGTATCCCTTCGCCTGCTCTCAGCTTCAACTAACTCCTTCCACTAGCTAGTCCAACAACAACCTTTTTGCTCTCTGGTCTTCCCCTTTTATACCCTGCTCTGCTGCCTGGACTACCAGTTCTTGCTCGGTTGTTCTCTCCTTGGTTGCTTCTGCATCTTCTCGCCTCCTCGGCTGTGTTTGCTTTCCGCTACCACCTTGCCACCACTCCTCCACAACTGTTCGTTCCACCACCCAGCTGTTGTTGCCATTTATTTCTTTCTCACCCTTCGGTCAATCAAAACGGGTCAAAACCTTTCAAAATTAAACGAAGGCCCGAACACCCCTGCTAGTTTTACGTTTTATTGGTAATAGGTCTTAAAGAAATTAATTTTGGAGGTCCCCCACCAAGGGAGTATTGGAAATTTCAAGAAAAATTTGACCCTTGGAAATTTCAAGAAAAATTCGGCCCCTGGACCTTGGTAGTCAAGTGAGTCAATTTTTTGAGAAAATTAGCTTAAAACAATTATATTTAAGCTAACAAAAAAGAGGTTTAATGAGAAATTCGAAAATTTCTCAAAAATAACTATTTCAATGAAAGAAATTAAAAGATCATCAAAGATTTATAAACGACCGAGATTATTTTGATGGGGATCAAGCCAACTAACCGTTATTTTCCACTTGGAGGATTTATCTATAAATTAGAGATCATTTGTGTCTCAAAACATCTGATGTTTGGCTAATGTAACTCTAAAAAGTTGATATAAAGCTATTGTCCCTCTGGAAACGTTTTGAATAACAACAATAAAATACTTTGGGGTGCAGTTCATGGTGTCTCTGATCTACTAATTTGTGGTATGTGTTGGGTACGGGCATTCCTATATTGTCCTTAAAAATTTTATTAAATCGTTTTTTCATTGTAGATGATAAAAACATTCTATTGATAAGTTTTGGGCTTATCTTACGTGATCTGATATTGTTATTCTAATGGTTTATTCGTGAGAGATTATATAGTGTTTGTAGGTTCCCTAGCCCTTGGGCTCCAAGTTCACAAACAGTGGGCACAGGGTAATTATGTTTGGATCCTGAATATTTTTTATGGTTTTCTAACTTCGCTAAGTCTGTGGTTTGGCATTTATCTTTCGAAATACATCTAGCCATCGTCAAAATTTACAAAAAAATTATTTCTCAAAACTTCTCTAAGCATTGTACACTTGCATATTTTGTAAATATAATTTGTATAATATACTCGTAAATTATTTTATTTTTCTAACCCTTTCTTTTTGCAGATGGGATTTTCTGGGGTTTTGATATTTTGAATTTTTTGTATATATTGGGGTTTTGGGTTGTTGTAAATTCAATTTTGCAGGTGAGATCAAGGGAAGAGAGTTGGATTATAGCTAGATCTAGGCCCTTGAGGGTAAGATATAGCCTCCAAAAAATTTTGCAGGGCCAGCAACAGAAGAATTTGCAGGAAATAGAAGAGCTGAAGCAAAATAATTTTTTGCAGTAGGGGTTTCAAGTTTTTAGGGCTCCTAGGCCCGACATTTTCCTCCAAGCCCTCAGCGTCAGCCTCTTAGTACTATGCCTCACACTTTTCAACCTCCCTAAGGCTAGCAGTAAGCCCTAGGGCTCTCGGCCTCTCCATGCCCTCGACCCTCTCCATCCTCCCTCCCTTTGCCCTTCTCCCCCTTGTTCATCCCTTCGTCCTCCTCTACTTCCCCACCTTTCTCCTCCCTCCTCCAAGCCGCAACCCCTAAGGGCTTGTGGTAGGCCTCCAAGGCCCACTTCAAGGCATTTCAGCCCCTTTTTTTCCCAAACAGAAACCTTCTTAGGCTTGCCATGAGGCCTATTAGGCCTACTTCCCTAGCTGTTAGGCCTCTAAGGCCTTTCTCTCCCCAACGCTAGCCCTATTAGGCCTAGAATTAGCCTTTCTTGTCCCTAGTTAGCCTCACTTGAATTTCTGGACTGAATGTTGGTGGGTTTCGTAGGAGAAATTGGCTCAAGTTTTATGTTTTCGAATGCTAAGTCCATTGGAAAAAATTTCGCAACTTGGGAAAACAATCTTCAAGGCCTTGGGCCTAGGGTTTGATCTCTAAACCCTCATTTTTCCTCATTGTTTGCTACAGCTCTCGGAATACATTCATAGCAGTGATAAGATTCAAATTTAAGTGCCCTAAAATCACATATAAATGGTATTAATGTACTAATGTTAATTTTTGGTATGTTCTATGCTTAAGAGCAATTTACTTCAATTTTCTTGTTAGCCCAATATCAATGTCCAGTTTAGCAATCACATTAGCATGATAATAAAATGCAGATAGAACATAAACATAAACAGTAGAAAACAAGCCAAAACAAGAGGACACAAGATGTGGCACCAGCCAGGGACAACCCCCAATTTGGGGAAACCCTTGACCAACTCTTCTGATTTCTTCAATAGTTCAATAGAGAGATAGAGATAGTACAAATATACAAATCTGGTGTTTTATGACAGCAGTAGTAAAGCCTTGACCAGAGAAGTCAATGTTGGTCAAACTGGATGAAAATATTTCTCTAAGTGACTTTGACAAGTCCAATGATCTTCAGCCTTCAACTGTAAACACAATCAGCCCAAACACTGCTCATGATTCTGATTTCATTCTGCAATAGATTGTCGTTCTGGTTAGGGCACTTGCAGCAGCCCTAAACTCCCTTGACAGTGTTGATTTGCTGATCCCAAAACAGTCCTAAGAGAGTTGTGGCATATGCTTGAGTAAGTCCTCCCTTTGCTGTGAAACTGTGGCACATTCTAGACTGCCCTATGCAGCCCTTGCTATGGTGCTATGGCCTGCGAACTAGCACATAGAAACTCCTGTAGCCAATGTCCTCAAAACAGTTATACAAACATCATCAACTCAACAGTATTAGACTACAAGAACTTGGCTTAATGTCAGCACCCAATCCGCATATGTAACTAGCCCTATGTTGATCTGATCTAAGTCTTGAGGGCAGACTTCTTCAACGTACTGCTTCTCTTTATGACTATGAATTCAGAACCTTACTAGCAGTCCTTAAGGCATGCCTAGGAACAGCCTCATTTGCCACGCTGTCACCTACAACACATTGATTTTCACATTGTCCATCTAGGCTTCTTCACGCTTATGTTAAGGCTCCCTCTTGACTACGGCTAGGGCTCATTTTTGCTGTGGATAGGGCTCTTCTTTTGCTGCGGATAAGGCTCCTCTTCTAACTGTGTATTAGGGCTCCTTAGATCTGCGGCCAAATCTCCTCCATGACTGCGGCTAGGGCACCTTTGTGACCTTTCTTTCCACCATGTCCTCCTTATGAGAGGACAAACCCAAATGAGTGGAGAGAGAGATCATGAGAGATGTGTCTCAAATGACTTGAGGTCTCCTTTATTTAAATGCAAGGTCGAGGTTGAGCTGGGGGGTAATTTGCTTGCTGGTTGACCTTGAAAAATTGTCAAATAATATAAATAAATTCATATCTCCATACATACATGTTCGAATCGAATGATCTTTAGATCAGTCTTACACCTCTCGAAGAGAGGAATCCAAGAAAAATATCAGCTGCCATAAATAAGGTGACCCACATGGAGTTTGGCCCTAGTTGCCAATTTTAACAACTAAGAAATTTATGATAAAATTTTACTAGTCATTTGGTGAATTGGACATTGTTTCTTGAGCATAAGTCTAACTGATTTCATGACTGATATCTCTGCGTAAAATTCTAATCATATCTGATATAATCTCAAGCTACATCATAAAGGTTGCTAATTAACTAAAAAATTCATATTGGCAAACTTGTTTTGGCATTTAGAAATTGTTTGCCATTTTTTGGCACAAGTTATTGCACTAATAGCTCACTGTTTTCATGTTTTTCTTACTGCTGTCATAAGTGCTTTTAGATCTGATATAACACTGAGTAATACATCATAAGATTAACTATCTCATATAATTACTTGGCAAGTCATTTAGTATCTCATTGATCATATTTGGTTCTTACATGCTTGTCATTTCTTGGATCTAGAGTGATTTACTTGTTTTTGTCCTAAAGGGTTAATAAGTGTTCATCTCACTAGTGATTCTAAGTGCTATTGTGAAGAAGTTTGTCTTAACATTGGTTATTTGAAAGCTAACATTTGTTCGTTTCTCGTAAGCTCATTCATAGCCTCTAAGAATCATTAATTTTGCACTAAGTAAGCACTCACACATCATAGCTCTAAAACTCTAATCTTTGCTGATGGTTTAAGTCACCTTGTGCATTGAAATTCAATTGGCTTTGAAGCATCTCTCTCTCGAGTATTTTGGTATCTAATTGACATTGTTGTGTTAAGCATCTAATTGAACATGAATCATTGGATAATTGCTCTAAAGTAAACACATAATTTTGTTTTGCCATTGCATCCTATGAAGTTTTGATAATTGTCTTGTCTATCTTAGGCATTGGCATCTTGAGAGTTATTGTTGTGAAATATCTATCATTCTAAGTGAGCATCTCCTAAAACTGGCATAAGATCATTGGCATTTACTTTGAAATATCTTGAAGATTTTAAATCATCTTAAGTAATTGTCATTATTGTCATTCTAAATTGCTATCATTAATTAAACATCTTGTGGAAGATAAGTTTATCTTTGGATTGATCTATTGTTTCATATTAGCACGTGATAATTGGCACATACTTGGTAATAAGATTGTCTTTCCATTTATCGTTAAGTATTCTTGTCATTGAAGATGAATCATAACTTAAGTACTTATTAAACAATATAACCCAAGAAATCACTCATCCGCCTTGCATAAGCATTCTAAGTCTAGTTGCACTAATAATTTACCTTGAAGCATAAGCTTGGTTGATAGACTTCTAGGGCCACCCTTTCTCCATTTAGCTTGAAGGATTCAACACCTTTCTAGTGGTTAACACGATGACCTTGCAGTCGTCAGAGCCACAGTCTCTGCAACGTCAGAGGCATCAAGTGGTTGGAACACAGAGGGGGTATCATTAATCAAGCCTTTGCTTGCTTCCCGTTGGCTTCCATCCCACAACCTACTCTAAAGACTGGTTGCAAAACAGCGAAGAGGAAGGGGTTGTTAGCTTTGCTATATAACGAGGATTTTCCAAGGTCAGAGGTGAGCTTGATCTGCTTGGTTCTGCTCAAAAGGAAACTCATAGTGGGCATCTTCCCTTTTCCTTCACTTCGCTTATTTTCCTTCACCTCCGTTTCCTCTGCTTTTTCCTCTAAACCTGACATAAACCCCTTTTACTTTAAGCCCCAAGCGCAAAGGCCTAGACCCGCCATAAAACCTTAGCCATATGACTTCGCGCCTTTGTAACCCTGTCGCCTCATCTCAGCGATTGATCTTCTCCGCTGATCCAACGGCTCCCGTCGCGCCTGATAAAGCAACCTACGCACCCTTTTCCCAACCGTCTAATCGCCTCCGAAGAGATCCGACGGCATTTGCTCTCCCCACACTCGTAACTCGATCGAACGTTAGCGCGTGATAAGAGCAGTTTTTCTCTCTCCTCTGCCGCTACGTGTCAGTCGATGAGTGGCATCGCACGACCATGTCATTTTACCGCTTTATGCCCGAAAGCGGTGTGATCAATACTCAACTAAACCGCTCCCACCCGCTAACGCCCGCGTAACTCCGCCTCCCGATCACCATTCGATCTGGCCACCTAAGATCTAACGGCCCACATTCATTCCACTCCTACCTCGGCCGATATCCTCTGCCAAGTCATCTCCGCCGTCCAAATCTTCGATCCGACAGCTATCCTTTCCACTCATCCATACCGTCCATTCACCCATGCACTCCTCGTCCTTTGACCACTCCGTTTGTCCGAAGAAAGAAGGAGAACAGCCTGCCAGTACCAGTAACAGTAAAGCCTCAACAACATTTAACAGAAGGCATGGCCAAAGGAGAAAAGGACAGTGACGGCCCTGTAACTAAATTTATCAGTTATGGCACTTCACTGGACAAGCACTCCAACTGCCTAAGAGGAGAACACAACGCCTGAAAGGATCGGATTCACCCACTACAGCAAGCAAACGCAGTCAGAGACTCCATCAGGCAATTAAATGCAGTTGGTGGTCAATTATGACCCCCCCCCCATACCTAATTGCCTAAGTGCCCTTGTAATGTAATATCTATAAATACCCAGAAGAAAGATGTAATCAGGGTTGATGGTCAATGTTTTGATGTAAGGTTCAACTTCTGGAGACTGTGGATATTTTTCCACTTGCAGCGTCTCGTCTTCATTTTCAACTAATACAAGCTTCTTTTGCTGCTAACTGCTTACTTTCCATTTTCTCTCTGTTCTAAGCTGTGCCTAATATGCTGTATTCTTGATCTTTAAGGTTTAGGGCTAGAAAGTTGTCATCCTATCTGTGTTAGATTGTTGAATGTATCATTGAATAGGTTATCCAGGTTTCTTTCTATCTAGTGCTAGAAAGCTGTCATCATATCTGTGCATTAGTAGATTAGATCTACAGGCTTCTTTACTGGTTGTAACCGGCCATCACATGGTCTTGTGCATCTACTGGTGTGGTCAATATTTTCCGTATTCACCCAATCTCTAAACTGTGAGCAGTTGGCAGTTTAAAGCCTTGTAATCAGGGGGTGTTCACGCATGTCTAGAGTGAAACAAAGTAGAAGTGGTTATCTGGTTTGGACAAGCATCATTCCTTCCATTCATCCATTGCAACAATAAGTTGAATTTATATGTTACTAGGCATCTCCGAGCTACAACCTAGGAGATTTTCTTGGAATCCTAACATAATTGGCGCCACTGCCGGGGAGAGGAGATTGAATCTCAGCTTCCCGGGGAGAATGACACAGATCCAGCTTTGATGATAGACAAAGTTTGGACACATTATTGGTTATAATCATCTATCTTGCGACTTTACTAAAGGACCAACCTTTGGTGACTCCACATCACAGTTCTGGCTCAATTTGTGAGGCATACTCGAAGAAATCCTCAGAGATCACCAGCTGACCCAATGCCTAACCCTGAGAAGATTGTCAAGCAAAAAAAACATCACAGAAAGGAGCACAGGATCAGGTAAGCCTAAACAATCGTACGTATCTCTGCAAGAGAGGTTTGTGACTGAGCATGTATATGTTGAAAATATAGAGCCTAGCACTATCAATGAAGAAATACTTCCAGAGATTCATAAAGCTCTGTGTCCTATAAGTTCCCCTTTGGATCTCAGTTCAAAGAAAACCTCCCCTATAGTCCATCAGTTTCCTTCAGCCCTGTCATTCATTTCCCAACCTTCTATCATCCAAACTACCAATACCCTTCCATCCATCCCAGTCATGGCAGGCCCACAAGCACCTACCAAAATGGAAAGAATCATAGTTACTAGGTATGGACCCCTGGTTCTGCCTGTTCCTTTGAATGCCATGCCTGTAGGTGAATATTAGAAATACATACCTAAGTTCACTGGTACAGAGGGAGTAACAGCTGAAGAGCACCTTGAGTCTTTTTATAGTTATGCAGATAACCTAGATATCAGTGAGGATGATGTGTGGATGAGGGTGTTTGTCCAAAGCCTTGATGGAGAGGCTAGAAAATGGTTCAGAGAGTTGACCCCTAGGTCTATAGCAGACATTGAAGCATTAGATGATGTGTTTTTAAAGCTTTGGGGAGATAAGAAAGACCTGCTATATTACCATACTGAGTTTGGCAACCTCAAGAGGGAAAATGGGGAATCATTGTCTGACTTTAATAAAAGATTCAATCGTATGTATAGTAAGATACTAGCTGAAGTAAAGCCTACCCCACCTCTGCCAAACTCACTTATGCTAATGCTTTTGATTCTGATTTATGCCTACTACTAAGAGAAAGAAGATGTGCCACTCTAGTTGAAATGCAAGATGCAGCCCTAGAGGTGGAATCCAATATCATGGCTGCAGAGAAACTCAAAGGCCATGTTGATAGAAGGAGGCAAAGAGGTGAGGCTTCTTCTTCCTCTGCTTCATCTTCAGAACCCAAATTAGATAAATGACAAAAATGATAGAGTCATTGGTTGCTGAAATATCCAAACTGAAGGTTGAGCAGAACTCTGGGAAAGCATGGATTCCAAACACATTTGCTCCTAGAAATCCAAATCCATTCAGAAGAGCAAATGAAGAAATGCAGGTCATGCAAAGGGGCAAGGAGGCCAATGAAGAACAAAGGATTAAGACTCCTTTCCAGAACGTAGTCATGGAAGAGGAACAGTTTGATGAAGAGGATGAGATTCATTGCATGGAAGAGAAGGGCAGTGCTGCCTTTTTGACATTGGCTTCCTATGAAGATTCATTACTCTAGGACCAGACCAATCAAGAGTGGGACAAAGAAGTTGTGCTACAAACTGAAGATTAGCAAAGATATAATTTGAGGTTAAGAACGAGCAATGTTAGGGAGAATCTTGCCCAAAGAGCTGTTGTCCCCACAGAACAGCAGACCAACAGTTGACCTCATGACCCTCAAAGCACCAGCTCAAGAGGTAAGAGGTCCTGACAAGTCCCCTTCCTCTTTCAATTTTGAATCAGAAGTCCAGAAGTTGAAAATATCTGTACCCCTAATAGAACTGGCAAAGAGTGAGGTCTTTAGAAAGCATATCCTTGATGCCCTTGAGCTGAAGGCCACGCAAGCCTCCACTGACTATGTGAATTTGCAAGATGATAAACCTGCAGTTGTGCTTAGCCCAATGACTGAACCTGCTGATGATACCTCCCCATCATTTTATGTCTCATTGACCATTCATGATAAAATCCTCCACAAATGTTTGTTGGACACAGGAGCCAGCCATAATCTGATGCCTAAAGCTGTCATGGAAGAGTTAGGCCTTGATATCACCAGACCATATCATGATTTATTCTCCTTTGGTTCAATGACGGTGAAATGTCTGGGGCTGATCAAAGATTTAGCCAACACCCTAACTCAGTTGCCCACGAAGAGCATGATGATGGACATTGTGGTAGCAGATGTTCCCCCTAAGTTTGGCATGTTGTTGTCTAGGGGATGGATTAAGAGGTTGGGTGGGACATTACAAAATGATTTATCTTATGCCACTGTCCCAGTTTTTGGAGGAAAAAGTAGAAGATTGTACAGAGAAGCCCAGCTGGCCTATATCATCAGTGATGAGAAGGATCCCACAAATCATCTTATTTACGCTGTGGACACTGATTTTGGAGTATGTATTCTCCAAATTGAAGAATCCCAGAGGGCCTCGATGCAGATTAAGAAACCAATTGATCAGGCCATGGAAGAGGAAGGGACACAGTTATGGGATATGTCCTTTGATGGAGCCTGTTCAAAAGAAACTACAAGAGCAAGAGTGGTGTTGGTATCTCCAAAACAAGAAAGCACACATCTATCTTTCAAGCTGACTTTTCGGGTCACTAACAATATAGTAGAGTATGAGGCTCTGATACTAGGCTTAAACGCTACCAAAGGCAGAGGAATCAGAAATATAAAGGTGTTTGGAGATGTTGATGATTGATCTCATCATTCAGCAAGTGAACAAAACATTCCAAGCAAGGCACCCAAGGTTGAAAGCGTACAGAGATGAGGTATGGAGACTGAAAGACTCTTTTGATAGTTTTTGTATCTCATATATCCCTAGAATCAAAAACCAGCTCGCTGATTCCCTTGCTGTGTCTGCGAGCATGTTCATCCCTCCCCTACCTCCTAAACTGGTTTATGAAGTCCAAATTAAATATAGACCATCCTTGCCTGATAATCTCCAGCACTGGAAAGTTTTTGAGGATGATGATGAAGTAAATAAGTTTCTGCAAGTCATTGATGAGTTCTCTAAAATGCAAATTGATCATGAGAATGAAGCCTTGGAAGAAAATCCCTAGCCCTAGCTAAAGAACAGAATTGGCCAAGACAACATTGTTCAATTGCCTAGCAATCATATACCTACAGGGCTAGTGTCTCTCGAGAAACTGTTTGACCAGAATGACGTGCCTTATAAGGCTGCCCAAAAAGAAGACCAATCTGCAATCCATAGGCATAACATAGGGAGTCTAGGTCATCCAAAATATATAAATCTGTCCACTCATCTGTCTGCTGCTCAAAGTTTTGAATATTGCACCTTGATGAAGCAATTTGCTGATATCTTTGCCTAGGAATATAGTGACCTCAAAACCTATGATAAAAAGATCATCCAGCATAAGATCCCTCTGGAGAAAGACACCATTCCTTTTAAACAGAAGTTGAGACCCATAAATCCTTTACTCCTCCCTCTGATTGAAAAAGAAATCAAGAAAATTGTTGGCTGCGAAAATTATAGTTCCTTTGAGCTCAAAGTGGGTAGCCAACTTGGTAGTAGTGAGGAAGAAAAGTGGAGAAATCAGGCTCTGCGTTGATTTCAGAAACCTGAACAAGTGTTCCAAAAAAGATAATTATCCTCTGCCCAAGATGGAGCATTTGCTGCAAAAAGTCTCAGGGGCCAGAGTGATGTCTTTCTTGGATGGAATTTTAGGGTATAACCAAGTTGTTGTACATCCAGATGATTAAGAAAAGACAACATTCACCACTCCTTGGGGCACTTTTATGTATTCCAAGATGCCTTTTGGGCTGATGAACGCTGGAGCCACCTTTCAGAGAGCTATGGATATAACGTTTGTAGGAGAGAAGGATAAGTTTGTCCTTGTCTACCTAAACAATATAACAGTATACTCCAGCAGCCATCAAGACCATTTGCAGCATTTGAAGAAGGTGTTTCTAAGGTGCAGGAGGTTTGGGATATCAGTCAATCCTAAAAAATCACAGTTTGCTTTAGAAGAGGGCAAGCTCCTTGGACACATTGTTTCCGTTGCAGGTGTCAAGATTGACCCAGAAAGAGTAAAAGCAATACAGACCTTGTCTGTACCAAGATCAAAAAAGGACATCCAATCCTTTCTAGTGAAAATAAATTTTGTGAGGAGGTTCATTCCTAATTTTGCAGAATTGGTGTAACATATCACCTCCATGCTGAAAAAGGGATCAAAGATCAAATGGACTGATGCAACAAGAAGTTCTTGTGAAGCTATCAAGAGAGCCATTATGGAAGCTCCCACTTTAATCAGCCTAGACTATTGTAAGAAGTTTCATATTTTCTCCTTTGCATCCAATGACACCCTTGCAACAGTCTTACTGCAGAAAGATGATGGACGTTCAGATCATCTAGTGGCATTTTACAGCAAAACCTTAAGGGATGCTGAACTGAGATATGATATCTTTGAAAAATAGGCATATGCTCTTATCAAATCCCTGAAAGCTTTCAGAATATACATTCTACACTCCAAGGTAATTGCATATGTGCCCTCTGCTTCAGTAAAGGATGTCCTAACGCAGCCAGATGTTGACGAAAGAAGACCTAAATGGATTGCAAAGCTCATTGAATTTAACATAGAATTAAAGCCCACCAAGCTTGTCAGAGGTCGGGGTCTTGCTAATGGCTGAAGAAAATTGCAAGATGTTGGACATGAATTTGATAAGCACAATTTCAGAGGATGGACAGGCAGAAGAGCCAACAGAAGGGCAGAACCAGCCTTTGGCTAAAAATCTAGTTTCTTGCGAATGGTATTCTGCAATAGCTCAATTTTTGCTAAAGCTAGAAGTTTCTCTAGGCCTAAGTTCAAGTCAAGCCAAAACTATCAAACTCAGAGCAGCCAAGTATTGCATTCATGAAAATTTGCTCTATTGGAGGGACCCATCTGGAATCCTTTTAAGGTGTCTGGACAAAGAACAATCTATGGAGGTCATGCATCAGTTCCATTCCAGCATATGTGGAAGGCATCACTACTGGAAAACCACAGCCCACAAGATTCTCAGAGCTGGGTATTATTGGCCCACCTTGTTTTCTAATGTCTGTTCGTTTGTAAAATCTTGTGACAGGTGCCAGAGATTTGAAGGAAAACAGTAGTTGAAGTCCCTACCCTTAAAGCCAATACATGCCAGTGGCCCTTTCCAGCAGTGGGGTTTAGATTTCATAGGGGAAATTAACCCACATTCTAGTGGCCAGCACAGATGGATCTTAGTAGCCACTGTCTACTTCACTAAATGGATTGAGGCCATCCCTACTAGGAAAGTTGATCACCATGTGGTAATGAAATTCTCGATAGAAAACATTTTCACCAGGTTTGGTTGTCCACACAAATTGATTACAAACAATGCAGTAGCCTTCAAGGCAAAAGAGTTGGTGGACATGTGTGACTTAATGGGCATTAAGATAGTGCATTCCACTTCATATTACCCTCAAGCTAATGGTCTAGCAAAATCATCCAACAAGACTCTGATAAGGATAATCAAGAAGCTGCTAGAAGACAACAAGAAGAACTGGGATTCCAAGCTAAAGTATGCATTGTGGGCTGACAGAGTGACTACCAAGAAATCCATAGGGAAATCTCCTTTCAAGCTGGTATATGGCACTGAGGCTATTCCCAATTCAGTTGACCCTCCCTATGGCAAAATTCTTATAGGAGGAACAAAATGAAGAAAATGACATGGCTTGAAGGATCGGCGATTTGGCAAAAGTGCATCAAATCAGAGATCAATTGGTTGAGAAGTCTGCAGCACATCAGAAGAGAATCAAGGAAGCCTTTGACAGAAAGGCAAAGATAGACAGATTTCAAATTGGAGACTTGGTTCTTAAACGGGATGCACTGAAGGAGAAGAAAGGCAACCATGGGAAGTTCGATGCTCTATGGACTAACCCTTTTATTATTTCTCAGATCCAGGGGAACAATACTTTCATGCTGCAAAGTGGGAAAGGAGAGATAGTTTTTGATGGCCTAGTCAATTGGCGGTTTTTGAAAACTTATGTTGTTTTATCAGGTTTTAGTGTAGATTTAATTAGACTCCATGCCCAATGGAACACTAGGAAATTTTGTTGATTTGGATTTTGTAGGAAAGGCAATGGTCTACAGTTCTTGAGACCTCACAGGGAGGATCTCATCCCCAGAAGGAGCCAGTGTTAGCTCTGCTATATAACGAGGATTTTCCAAGGTCAGAGGTGAGCTTGATCTGCTTGGTTCTGCTCAAAAGGAAACTCATAATGGGCATCTTCCCTTTTCCTTCACTCCACTTATTTTCCTTCACCTCTGTTTCCTCCGCTTTTTCCTCTAAACCTGACATAAACCCCTTTTACTTTAAGCCCCGAGCACAAAGGCCTAAACCCGCCATAAAACCTTAGCCATATGACTTTGCGCCTTTGTAAACCTGTCGCCTCATCTCAGTCATTGATCTTCCCTATTGATCCAACAGCCCCCGTTGCACCCGATAAAGAAACCTGCGCGCCCTTTTCCCAACCGTCCGATCGCCTCCGAAGAAATCCGATGACATTCACTCTCCCCGCGCATGTAACCTGATCGAACATTAACGCGCGATGAGAGCAGTTTTTCTCTCTCATCCGCCGCTACGTGCCGATCGATGAGTGGCATTGCACGACCTTGTCCTTTTACCACTTTATGCCCAAAAGCAGTGTGATCAATACTATTACCACCCAACTAAACCGCTCCCACCCGCTAACACCCGCGTAATTCTACCTCCCGATCACTGTTCGATCTGTCCACCTAAGATCTAACAGCCCACATTCATTCCGCTCGTACCTCAGCCGATATCCTCCGCCAAGTCATCTCCGTCGTCCAAATCTTCGATCCGACGGCTATCCTTTCCACTCATCCATACCATTCGTTCACCCATGCACTCCACGTCCTTTGACCACTCTGTTTGTCCGAAGAAAGAAGGCAAACAGCTTGCCAGTACCAGTAACAATAAAGCCTCAACAACTACATTTAACAGAAGGCATGGCCAGAGGAGAAAAGGACAAGCACAGCCCTGTAACTAAATTTATCAGTTATGGCACTTCACTGGACGAGCACTCCAACAGCCTAAGAGGACAACATAGCACCTGAAAGGATCGGATTCACCCACTACAACAAGCAAACACAGTCAAAGACTCCATCAGGCAATTAAATGCAGTTGGTGGTCAATTATTACCCCCCCCCCCCCAATACCTAAATGGCTAAGTGCCCTTGTAATGTAATATCTATAAATACCCAAAAGAAAGATGTAATCAGGGTTGATGGTCGATGTTTTGATGTAAGGTTCAACTTCTGGAGACTGTGGATATTTTGCCACTTGCAACGTCTCGTCTTCATTTTCAACTAATACAAGCTTCTTTTGCTGTTAACTGCTCACTTTCCATTTTCTCCCTGTTCTAAGCTGTGCCTGATATGTTGTATTGTTGATCTTTGAGGTTTAACGCTAGAAAGTTGTCATCCTATCTATGTGTTAAATTGTTGAATGTATCATTGAATAGGTTACCCAGGTTTCTTTCTATCTAGTGCCAGAGAGCTGTCATCCTGTCTGTGCATTAGTAGATTAGATCTACAGGCTTCTTTACTGGTTGCAGCTGGCCATCACATGGTCTTGTGCATCTGCTGGTGTGGTCAATATTCTCCGTATTCACCCAATCTCTAAACTGTGAGTAGTTGGTGGTCTAAAGCCTTGTAGTCTGAGGGTGTTCACGCATGTCTGGAGTGAAACAAAGTAGAAGTGGTTATCTGGTAATTAGACAAGCATCATTCCTTCCATTCATCCATTGCAACAATAAGTTGAATTTATATGTTACCAGGCATCTCCGAGTTACAACCTAGGAGAGTTTCTTGGAATCTTAGGGCTTACTTAGAATAGGCATATAACTAAAATTAATCAAGATTCTTACATCACATCTAGATCTTAGAATTTGCATAGCATATAAGTTAATGAAAAATCTAAGCAATGATTGTCCATCTGGTTACTTGGTCTCTAATTGATACTAAGCAAGAAGTTGTCTCCATAAGGCACTAGTCTCACATTTGAATTCAATCTAATCCTTAAATTGTGTCTCTATAAGGCACTGGTCTCACATTTGAATTAACCAAGTAGCTAGGCCACTCAATCTTGTCTCCCAAACTTGTTGGTTTCCAACTTGTCCTTTGTCTTCACGTTTGCATAGGGACTACCCCCCATAGCCTATTGTTGGGAGACAGCTAAAACAGAGAGGTCGGGGATCAGAGTAACAACCCCTACCCTGAGTCGTTGTCGCAGTGCCTATACAATTTGAGTGACAACAGGGCACAAATGTTGGTCTCATGGGTCTTCTAATGATAGAATCGCATGTATAATGCTCCAAATGGGAGCTTTGTTGATAGTGCATTCCTTCCCACATCTCAAGGGTGAGTCAAAACTCCTCTAGGCCTTGCATCACCTGCCATAATATGCTAAGTTGGTTAGGGCCAACTGGTCCAAGTGCATCATCTTGCGAATAATACGAGACAATGAACAGACTGTTGAGGGTGTTGAGGGTGCCCATGGCATGAAATGATGCTCTAAAACATGATGGAATCCCATGGCCCTCAATGCTTCCCCTAGGAGTGTCAATATGATCCTCTGGTGGGCTTGGGCCACAATTAAGTTGAATGACCCATGATGAAACCACCTACTAATTACATATAAGATCCAATGTGCTTCCTCACCATTAGGTACAGTAATTCATTAGTGCATCTAAGTGAAACAAGCTTGTTGATCAAGGGCATATTTAGACTTCATAATGGGCTTCCCCTCCAATTTGGGGCTTTAAGCTCGTGATAGTGTTACCTCCCTAGGTAGGAGTGGCAAATAAACAACCTTATTAGGTGTTCCCAACCCCTAAAAGGAAAGACAGGTACAAAGTACATCCTTCAATTGATAAGGGCCACATGAATAATGATGAGATGAATGGGGACACGAGGGTCTCAAAATCAAATGCCAAGTGTTCAAGGATGGTAATGATGAGGGATGTCGACATACTTGGGTGTATAGATGTAGGAGGGAGCAATCATGGATACATGAGTTACACCGGCCTTTGTGTTTCCACCCTTCTTCATTAGCCTTTTTCTTTTTCTTGATTAATCTTTGTATTGTTGCTCAGGGATCTAGAAGATGAGAACACATGGTGTACGATATAAGTAGTTATTAACCCCATAAGGTGGGGCAGCTCATCGCCCACCAAGGGTTTGGACATACATGGACTCATTAATAATGTGGGGACACTCATCGGGCCCTAAGAACTAGGGTGATGGCCATAGTGATAATGGGTAGAGCTCATGTTTGACTTTTTCCCATGTTCTATTTAATGTCCCATCCATCCTTTGCATTTTATAATTTAATTTTATTTTTGTTTCTTGCATGTGGTCATGATATGCTTTTAATGTTCTTTTAGCTACATCAACCTTTGGGGCAACATTTCTGAGCCCGACCCAAATATGTAGACAAGGGGAGGGGGTGTACCAGTGCCTTGTAGACCCAGAGAGGGAAGATAATGAACAGGGCTTGTAATGTGTAGAGGGGGGTGAAAAATATGGAATGGGAAAATGGGACTACACTACCAAAGTCAAGGTTTCCTAAGTAGTGCTATTTCTAAAGCCATAGGCCAATAAGGGAGATCCCATAGGACTAGGATTGACAATTAATCCTCCATTTAAGGTGAGGGAACAAAACTACGACCAAAACTCAACCTTCTTCCAAGTCACCCAATAATCCATGCCCAATATGCCCAAGGAAAAACAAGCATAAGCACGAGATTGCATAATGAAAAATATACCTTTAAGATTGGAATGTCTACCTTCAAACATATGCTCTTTGTTACCACACAATCTAGTAGGGGTCCTAGGAGGGGTACCTAAGGGACAACTACTAGACCAAACAACAATAATGGGACAAAGATCCACTATCACCTCAATCAATGTCCCCTACTCTTGACGAACTTTCACCGATGGGAGGAGTCCCGATATAAGGGAAATCACTTGAACGATAGGATCAATAGTAAGGTATAATGTGATTCCCAAAGCCCATTCAAAGTAGAGACTCAAATAGTGTCTCTATTGCTTCAAAGAGAACCTAATGGCTCTCCAACACAGGCTTGATGAGTAGACCTAGACCTAGGAGGAAAGGTTATTCAATTACAAAAGGTTACTCCTAGACCAAAGGCTTCCTAAGGAGGCAAGATCTCTCTCAGGGCTTTGTGAGATGATCACCATATAAGGGTTTGATACCACTAGAGAAGATCCAAGATCATAAAAGTAAAGGCCTACGGTTTGTAAGAAAAATATTCTTAAATGTGGCAACTAGGATAAGCACGAATGAGAAAGGTCAATGAATGATTAACTTCCTTTGAGTTTTCAAGAGCATATGTTCTTTGAATGTTGCTAACCTAAGAAGTTCAAGGATAGAATCGATTTCGGAGCTAGCGCTTGATATTTTTCCCAAACTAGCCATGGGAATTACTTCAAATTTTGAGGGGAGCTAGAGGAAGCCATAGTGCAGTAGCCTACCAACTCGCACCCCAAGGAGACTTCTCTAATACAATTCACACTAGGCCCTAGTTGGCCTTATAGGGTTAGGGCTGAAATTTGAAAAGGGTGGAAGAAAATGGTTTTAGGTTGATCAACTAGGATTAGGATCAATGCCTTATCAATTGGCAGAAATGGAGTCAAGATTTCCTTTGATGGAGGAATATCGCTCTATCAAGGAGAGCTATGCAGCTTTTGCTAACCCTAAAGTGGCAGCAACTTGGCTACCAGAGGTATTTACACTTCATTTGGCAAAGGTTAATGAAGATTCGAGGATGCAACAAGTAAAATGAGCCTCTAGGAACATTCATTCATATTATCTAATGTGTAATGCATGCAATACTTCAAAATCCCAATGTTTTCACGAATTCACATTTAATTAGGGCACATGTAAGATTATGACAAGATATTCCATACATTAGACATGTAACAAAATAAAAATATAACATCAAAACAACATTTACAAAATAATGCTAGTATATCCATCCATCACATTTGCAATTAGAAGCTCCAAGATAAGATAATGAAAATCATAAACATCAAAATGCATCAATAACTACCAATTTCATCCATCAATTTCAAGTCTGAATTCTTTTACACGAGAAAATCCCAATCTCAATGATGATGAGTTACAAATGAGGCTCTCCTTCAATTTATATGAGCCTCCACAAGTTTGATTTGGTCTAATTGGCCTAATTAAGCCCCTAAATGTATTTTAATGTGAAAATAACAACTCTAGTTGGGATAAACCCACAAAATAGTTGAACAAGTGTGAAATAAGCCTATCTAATAAGGCCGAAATGATAAAATAATGGTGCAAAGGACCATAGGAAGGCCAAGATGAGTCCTCAATGTGAAAAATTATGCTACAATGATTGATTTATTTCTCCTGCTTATTTATAATAATAAGTTATTTACCAATGCTTCAGTAAATATCAAAATAAATTCAGCAGCAAAATTCACAAATTATGAACTGAGAAAAGCAAGAGAAATAGCAACACATGAACAATCACATTGACACACTTGTTTTTGGACAATAGTCCCCAGAAAAACCCAATGCAAGAAAACCGGTGCAACAAATCTGAGGGTTTCTATTATTGGCAGTAAATTTTTTAATACAATCTAGATGCCCCAGAGAAATGGCAATCCACTCAGAGAAGATAATTGATAGAAAAATAGTGAGAATTTTCTCACACTGAATATGGAGATTTTGCACTGGCCCCAGCTCCTGGATGACCCATTGCACAGTCTTTGAGTGAGCCTACGTAGTCAATGTGTGGATTCTGCGTGGAGACTCCCTCCAACTACGTCACCCTTGTTGTTGCTGCATCTATTGCTGAGAAATCGAGATTTCATCTGTCAATCACCCATAGTGATTCCTAACACTAATCTCTACTATCCCCCAGCAGTTCTGCATCAACCTCCTCCAGTGTTGTGATGTCCCTCCTTGACATTGTGTTGCTTCTCTGATCCTTCACTGACTTCTCTGAAGTGTATTCAGT
This sequence comes from Pinus taeda, assembly GCA_000404065.3. NCBI lineage: Eukaryota > Viridiplantae > Streptophyta > Pinopsida > Pinales > Pinaceae > Pinus > Pinus taeda. The sequence continues at coordinate 347,129 of APFE031260237.1, read as the reverse complement.
GGAACAAGAAATCACTACCTTTCAGTATTGCCTCTGATCCTCACTCCTTAATCACTTGTTCGAATTCCTTAGCCAACCCTGCCTTAGGAATATCGAACTAACAAATCAACCCTCTATGTATTTTCAAATGAACCCGGACCCTCCTTATACTTTTCTCGTTGAGACTTCAACGTTCGAAATTAAGTCTCTAATCAACGGCTAAGATTAAAACTTGACTTGACCCGCTTTCTAGAACATTCTCACCCATATTTTGATTAATACCCAAAAATACTTTAATTTTCCTAAGTTTAGACTTAGGAACCCCATTAAAAATATTAATTATTTTAATAAAATACAATCCGGGTGGAATTTCACTAAACGGTTTCTGGGTTCTTTGGAACTCATGTGCCTTAGCCTCTCCACCAAATTTTATGGCTAGAGAATACCCGATGCTACCAAAAACTAACAATCCCTCTACGCAAAGAATGTGCTCTAGCAACAATGTCCAACTGCATGTTGCTCTGTCTTTGAAGCATCTCTTTTCCGCACTGTTGCTGCCACCAACATTGTGTTGTTACTGCTGCTGTATTGTTTCCCATGACACTTCCACTGTCGCTGCTGCATCTGTACTGCAACTCCCTCTCAAATGTTGCATCACGCTATTGAAAGGGATTTTCCAACATACCCATCTATTCTTGGAATTGAACAAACTTTGTTCTTCCTAGAGCCTTGGTGAGTACATCTACTACCTGATTTTCTGTGGGAGTATACTCCAACTGTACCGCCCCACACTAAACACAGTCCTTGATAAAGTGACATCGAATATCAATGTGTTTGGAGTGATCATGAAGCACTGGATTTTCAGAGAACTTGATACAACCTAATTAGCACAGAAGATTTTTGTCGCTTCCATCCTTTTCCTGAATAGATTTACAGGCAGTTTTCTGAGCCATATAGCTTCACATGTTGTTGTGCTAGCTGTCATATACTCAACTTCAACCGAGCTCAATGATAGAGACTTTTGCTTCTTACTGCACTAGGAGGTCATCCCAAATCCAATGCCTAAGCAATAACCAGTGGTACTTTTCCTGTCTACTGAACTTCCTGCCCAATCTGCATCAGTGAATCCACTCAATTCGATAGCATCTCCCTTAATGTATCTTAATCCAAAATTGCTTGTTCCCCGCACATACCTGAGAATGTGCTTTGCTGCTACCCAATGCGCCCTTTTTGGTTCCAACATGAACTGACTAAGGGTGTTGACAGCATAACATATGTTTGGCCTAGTGTTGACCAGATACATAAATGACCCAATGAGTTGTCTGTATAAGGTGGGGTCCACTTCCTTGTCTCTAGATGCATCTATTTTTCTCCAATTGGTAATCATAGGTGTAGCCATAGGTCAACAATCTTGCATTCTGAATCTTTTCAGAATTTCTAACGCATATCTACCTCGGCCAAGGAAGATCTCACCATCCTGCTGCCAAACTTCCAATCCCATAAAGTAGTGCATTAGCCCCAAATACTTCATGTAAAATTCTGCTTACAAGTTCTTCTTGTAATCCTCTATGAGTTTGGATGATCCCATCAAAAATAGATCATCCACATATAATACCAGAATTAACGACTCATCTTCTACTAACATATAATAAAGATTGGGATCGACATCGCTCTTGATGAATCCCAACTGCTGTAAGTAGCTATCAATTTGACCATACCAATCTTTGGGCGCTTGTTTCAGCCCATAAAAGGCTTTCTTCAATCTACACACATGAGCTCTCTTTTCATGTGTTTCGAAACCTTCCGATTGTTCGATATATACCTCTTCTTCTATCACCCCATTCAACAACATTGTCTTGACATCCATTTGGTGAATCTCCCATCCCATATGATAGAGGTATACTGAGCTACTAAGGCAAAGGTCTCTTCATAGTCTATTCCTTCCTTTTGCGCATATCCTTTCGCAACAAACCTAGCCTTATACTTGTCTACGCTGCCATCTGCAGCATACTTGATCTTGTAGATCCATCTCGAACCCACAACTGGTATGTTCTTTGGTCTTGGTACAATTTCCCAGACATCATTTGTCATAATGGAACTATACTCTTCTACCATGGCATCCACCCACACCTGGTATTGTACAGCTTCACAAAAACTAGAGGGTTCTTCGACCTGAGCTACCAATGCTTGGTACCTGTCAGGTTGTCTACGCTGCCTTTTCTCGGCGTCCCTCAAAGTCTATCATACTTCTCAGCTAGTCCTTCCACTAGTGGTGGGAGGTTCCATCTATTCTTCTTCCTCTTGTTGTACCTGTTGTGACACTCTTGGCTCCTCCTCTCTTGAGGAGATGCTAGTACTGGTTACTGTTATCACTCTAGGAAACTCTCCTAGGTTGTAAATCGGAGATGCCTGGTAACATGTAATCTTCAATATCGTTCTCTGAACTATTGAAATAAATGATGGTTTGGATCAAGTTATATAACCATTTCAACTCTATTCTCACTTAAGACATGCATGAACAACCCCAATAACACAAGGCTTTAGACCACAAATGCTCAATAGTTTGTAGATTTAATGGATAGATGGAGAATACTAACAGTACCAGCAAATTGCATACCTGAACATATATGAATGGATAGCTTCTTGCAACAAATGAACTTACTAACTATACTGGCATATGCATATATAATAACACATATAAATGGCTAGCTACAGGCAACAAAGAAGCTTGCAAATCTAATATATCAAAGCAGAGATAAGATGACAATTCTTTGGCCTTAAACACAAAGAAAACCTGAAAAAATTGTTCAAGTGCAAACATAGAACAAAAGAGAAATGGACATTGAACATATAACAGCGAAAGAAGCTTGTATTACTAAAGAATGCAGATGAGAAGCTTGAAGGAACAGAGGAGGAATAATCTCCAAAAGTTGAACCAATATTACATCTTGTTTTCAGCTATTTATAGCTTGTGTACAATGAGCCTCAACCTTTTGAGGATTCTGGTGTCTTAATCTATCCCTCTGTCTTGTTTAACTGTTTGATTCCCTGAATAGGCAGCATGATTCGTAGGTTTCTTTTTCTGCTGAAAGACTAACCATATTCAGATATTTTGGGCAGCTTCTTGTGATTCCTGGGAGCTCTCTTGTGCCAAAGATGCCCCATAATGTTTGTCCAGATGGTTGTTGCGCTGGCCAGACCATTGATGCTCCATGATCTCGTTTGATTCGGATTGCAGCGTGTTGTGGCTCCTTTCTTTCCTTTCCGAGATCTATCCGCCAGCCGCTGTATCCCGACCAAATCCCTCTTCTAGCATGAAAACATTTCTGCACAACGCTTCTAAGGATGGTTGGCCACCTGATCCTGCTAATGGAGTGGCTATCGGGCCTATGAAATCCCTCCAACAGTCCCTTTCAAATGATAACCATGAATGTATTCTATTTCATGCATAAAACACGGCAACTATGCAAATCCCGCCTTTCTTTGTTCGTTTCAGACCTCAAAATTCCTTAAACATGGCCTATTCTCTCATCGGGTCTGCCCCCTGGGTCGTTGTCGTCTATCGCAGACGGCCTAGTCTCTCTATCCCCTCTGTATTCTGAAATACCTGGAAAATAAGGGAAATACATTGAGGATGGCCTCCCTCTAGACTTCAAACATTATATAATGCACTCCCAGAAACCCATCGAGTCCGAGCTCCATCGCATAGGCGCTGCCCAAGGCTCCGTTTGTATTTCGTGAAATACCCGAAAACATGAAAAATGCATGGAAAATGCCTTGGTGCGAACTTGAAATAATATGGAATATTGTTCACAATGTCGTCGGGTCTGGCCTTATCGCATTGCACATAGGAATATGTAAAGGCCCCACCCCTATGGTCTTCCCGATATGCGATCCGCCGATGTGATTTGGGCCGTTGATCCGCGTATGCGATTGACGGTCCTTGTTTGATCATCGATCGCCATCGCCATCGCCCCATGGTCTGTGCCGATTTTCCTCTGCCGATGCGACCGTCGATTAGATCTGGGTCGTTGATCGCCCAGATCTAACGGTTGCTATGCCTTCACACTTTAAGCCTGTGATTTTGGAATTTTAATGGTTTTCAGGTGTTTCCTGCCTCCCGATAGTGTATTTCCTCACCTTTAAGGGCTTTCCTCCTTCGACCATTTTGATTTCGACTGACCCTTAAGAGGATTTTGAAGAATTTTGGAGCACACTTGGATCCTTTGGGATAATTCTTAAACAAGTTTGGAGACTTTTAGGACATATATGGATCCATTTTTGGGTGTTTGCCTCCAAGGCTAACATTGGCTACTTCTAGGGATGAAAGCCTCCCTGTGAGGTTTCAAGAACTGCAGACCAATGCATTTTCTGTAAAAACAAAATTTAAATCTTCCTTCTAGTGTTCCATTGGGCATGGAGTCTTTTTAGCATAAAAATAAAAACTTAAAGAAACATATTTACAATACCAAGGCTTTAAGGCCTTAAATGAAATAGAGTTTCAAGAACCGCCCATTTACCAGGGTACCAAATGCATCTTCTCCTTCCAGATTGTGCAGGATGAATGTATTATTGTACCGAACTTGAGTAATGACAAAACGACCTATCCACAAGGAGTCAAACTTGCCATGGTTACCTCTCTTTTCTTTAAATGCATCCCATTTAAGCACCCAATCACCAACAATCACCAGCTTGGAACTTGTCCGCTTTTGCCTTCTTGTCAAAAGTTTCTTTGATTGCCTTCTGACGAGCCTTTGATTTCTCAACCAGCTGCTCTCTTAGCTGATGTAGTTCAACCAGCTTATTCATTCTTCTTACCATATCATTCTCTTCATCGTGTTCTTCTTGCAAGAACTTAGCCACAGTGAGGATGAGCTGGATGGGGAAAACAACATCAACACCATAAACCAATTTGAATGGAGAATTACCTATGGACTTTTTGATGGTAACTCAGTGAGCCCATAGTGCAAACTTCAGCTTGGAATCCCAATTCCTTTTGTTGTCTTCCAGCAGTTTTTTTATTATCCTTACCAGGCTCTTATTAGATGATTCTTCCAAGCCATTGCCTCGAGGATAATGAGGTGGAATACACCACTTGAATTCCCATGGATTCAGTCATGTCCATCAATTCTTTTGCCTTAAAAGCTGTTGCATTATCAGTGACTAGTTTGGTTGGGCAACCAAATCTAGTGAAAATATTCTCATTCAAGAACTTGATGATTAGCGTTCTTAGTGGGTATGGCCTCAATCCACTTGGTGAAATAATCAATGGCTACTAAGATCCATTTGTGTTGGCCACTAGAATGTGGGTTAATTTCACCTATGAATTCCAAGTCCCACTGTTGGAAGGGACCATTGACATGTATTGGCTTCAAAGGCAAAGATTTTAGTTGTTGTCTTCCTGCAAAACTCTGGCACTTGTCACAAGCTTTTACAAAAGAAAACACATCAGAGAACAGCGTAGGCCAATAATACCCAACCCTCAAGATTTTGTGAGCTGTGGTTTTCCAATAATGATGCCCACCACAAATGCTAGAATGGAGCTGGTGCATGACCTCTACAGATTGTTCTTTATCTAGACACCTCAAGAGGATACCTGATGGGTCTTTCCAATAAAGCAGATTCTTGTCAATGTAGAATTTGGCTGATCTGAGTCTAATGGTAGAGCTTGACTGGAGCTAAGCCTTGGAGGAACTTCTAGCTTCTGCAAGAAATGAACTATGCTGGAATACCATTCGCACGTGGCTAGATTTTTAGCCAAGGACCAATTTTGCGTTTGCTCTTCTAATGCTCCCTTTGTTTTCTCATCATCTGAATTTAGACCCATGTAATTTATGTCTAACAAGCTGAAATTTTCTTCGGCCATGAGCTTAGCCAAGCCCTGGCCTTTGACAAGCTTAGTGGGCTTCACCTCTATGTCAAATTCTATGAATTTTGCAATCCATTTTGCCCTCTTTCCATCAATATCTGGCTGAGTTAAGACATCTTTCACTGAGGCTGAAGACACATATGCAATTACTTTGGAATGCAGAATATAAATTATGAATGCTTTCAAAGATTTTATGAGAGCATAAGCTTGCTTCTAAATAAGGTCATACCTTAATTTAGCATCCCTTAGAGTTTTGCTGAAAAAGGCCATGGGGTTCTCTATGCCTTCATCATTTTTCTGCAACAGAACTGCTGCTAGTGTATCATAAGAGGCAAAAGAGAAGATACAAGACTCCTTGGTGTAATCTGGGCTAATTAGAGTGGGAGCTTCCAATGATAACTTGCTTGATGGCTTCAAAAGAGCTTCTTGAAGCGGCTGTCCATTTTATCTTCGATCCTTTCTTCAGCATGGAAGTGATGTGCTTTACTAACTCTACAAAGTTTGGAATGAACCTCCTTACAAAGTTGATTTTACCCAGGAAGGATTGGATGCCCCGTTTCGACCTTGGGATGGACAATGTCTGAATGGCTTGAACCCTTGTTGGATCAATCTTCACACCTTCAGCAGAAACAATATGTCCCAGAAGTTTGCCTTCTTCTAGAGCAAACTGTGACTTCTTTGGGTTTACTGAGATTCTGAAGTGTCTGCACTTTAGGGAGACCTTCTTCAAATGTTGTAAATGGTCTTTGTGGCTATCGGAGAAGACTATTATGTCATTAAGATAAATAAGGACAAACTTGTCCTTCTCTCCCACGAAGGCTATGTCCATGGCCCTCTGAAAGTAGCCCCGACATTCATCAGTTCGAAAGGCATCCTAGAGTACATGAAAGTACCCCAAGGAGTAGTGAAGGCGGTCTTTTCCTGATCTTCAAGATGTACAACAATCTGATTTTAACCTAAAAATCCATCTAAGAAAGACATGACTCTAGCCCCTGAAACTTTTTGCAGCAAGTGTTCCATCTTGGGCAGGGGATAGTTATATTTTCTAGAGCACTTGTTCATATTTCTGAAGTCAACACAAACCCTGATTTCTCCATTTTTCTTCCTTACCACCACAAGGTTGGCTATCCACTTTGAATACCTTGGGGGAATTATGATTTTTGGCATCCAATAACTTGTTGATCTCTTTCTCAATCAAAGGCAATAAGAGAGGGCTGATAGGTCTTAGCTTCTACTTAAAAGGGGTGATATTCTTTTCCAATGGGATCTTATGCTGAAAGATGTTTGCGTCATAGGTTTTAAGATTGTTGTATTCCCAGGCAAAAATGTCAGTGAATTGCCTCATAAAGGTGCAATATTCGGAATTATGGGCAGAAGACAAATGCGTGGACAAATTTATGTTTTTTGGATGGGCTGGGCTCCCTATATTATGTTTATGAACAGCAGATTCATTTTCTGTTTTGGCAGGCTTATATGGCACATCGTTTTGGTCAAAAAGCTTCTCTAGAGGCACCAATCTTTTTGGTATGTAATTACTGGGCAGCTGGACGATGCTTGCTCGGCCGATCTCGCTTTTTAGCTTGGGCTGGCCACATTCTCCCATCACTTCATTTTCCTGATCAATGTGTGTTTCAGAAAATTCCTCCACAACTTGCAAAATTCTGTTAATTTCCTCATCGTCTTCAAAAACACTCCAATATTTGACATTGTCAGGCAGAGAAGGTCTATATTTTACCTAAACTTCGTATGTCAATTTAGGAGGCAAAGGAGGAATAAACATGCTAGAAGAGACAGCGAGGAAGTCGGCAAGCTGGTTCTTCACTCTTGGAATATAAGAAAAGCTGAAATCATTAAAAGAATTCTTGAGCCTCCATACCTCATCTCTGTATGCCTTCAACCTTGGATGCTTAGCTTGGAATGTTTTATTTACCTGCTGAATAATGATGTCTGCGTCTCCAAACACTTTCAAGCCTTTGATATCCATTTCTTTAGCAGCGCTTAAGCCCAGAATTAAAGTTTCATATTCTGTGATGTTGTTTGTGACCTGAAAGGTTAATTTGAAAGATAAATGAATGTATTCCTATGTTGGGGACACAAGGACCACACCTGCCCCTGCAGCTTTTTTAGAGCAAGCCCGATCAAAAAACATATCCCAAATCTGTGGGTTTTCTTCCTCAGTGATGTGGCAAACTGGTTTCCTAAGCAGCATGGAAGCCAACTAAGATTCTTCAATATGAAAGCTACAAGCTCCAAAATCAGTATCAACAGCATAGATGGGATGATTAGTAGGGTTCTTCTCATCGTTGATGATACAAACCAATTGCGCCTCTCTGTATAATCTCTTGCTTTCACCTTCGAAAACTGGGACAGTAGCATAGGACAAATCATTTTGTAATGATCCACCTAGTCTCTTGATCCAACCTCTGGAAAGTAACATGCCAAACTTGGGAGGTACATCTGCTACCACAATGTCCATCATCATGCTTTTCATAGGCAGCGGAGACAAAGTGATGGCTAGGTCCTTGATTAACCCTAGACATTTCACTTTTCTAGAGTCAAAAGAAAACAAGTCATGATAAGGCTTAGTGATGTCAAGACCCAACTCATCCATGACAGCCTTGGGCATTAGATTATGGCTGGCTCCGGTGTCCAAAAGGCAGTTGTGAAGGATTTTATCATGAATAGTCAGAGAGACATAGAATGATGGGGAGTTGTCTTCACAGTTTTCAATCATTGGGTTGAGGATAACAGTTGGCTTGTCATCTTGTAGATTTACATAATCAGTAGAGACTTGGATGGCTTTAGGTTCAAGGACCTCGAGGGTGGATCTTTTGAAGGACTCATTCTTCACTAGTTCAATCAGAGGCATAAGTATTCTTAGCGTTTGAATTTTTTATTGCAAACTGAAAGGAGAAGGGGACTTGTCGAAGCCTCTTACCTCATGAGCTGGAGCTTTGAGGATGATGGATCAATTGCCAGTTGTTTTTGCTTATTAGCTTGCGGTATTGTAGGGACAGCAGCTCTTTGAACAAGAGTTTCCTTGGCATTATTTATCTTTGACCTTAAATTATATCTTTACTGATCTACAACTCGTAGAATAGCTTCACCATCCCAATCCTCACTGATCTCGTCATTGCGTAATGACTTTTCATATGCAGCTGAGGTTAAAAAGGAAGCATTGCCTTTGTCTTCTAGACAATGGATCTCATCATCTTCTTCGAACTGCTCTTCTTCCATGACTGCATTCTAAAAAGGAGCCTTCACCCTTTGGTCTTCATTTGCATCTTTGTTTTGTTGCAAAATCTGCAACTGCTCATTATTTCTTCTATATGAATTTGGGTTTGGATTTCTAGGAGCAAAGGTATTAAGCATTCTTCCTTTCCTTGTCTGCTGCTCAACCTTCAATTTGGAGATTTCAAAGGCTAATGACTCGATCATTTTGGTCATTTTATCTATCTTAGGATCGGAGGATGATGAAGACTTGCCCCTTTGTCTTCTTCTATCAGCATTCCCCTTAAGCTTCTCTGTAGCCATGATGTTTGATTCTACTTCCAAGGCTGCATCTTGCATGTCAGCCAAAGTAGCACATCGCCTCTCTCTCAACAATAGGTAGAAGCTAGGTTGCAGGAAACGCAGGTACAGAGGGCGTTTCTGCCCGGAAACGAAACGGAAACGCGTTTCGGCGTACCGTACAGCCTGGAAACGCGTTTCCGGCCGTATGGGCACGTTTCCATTCCTGGAAACGCGTTTCCGGCTGTACGGGCACGTTTCCTAAAATGGAAACGTGCCCGTACGGCCGGAAATGCGTTTCCAGGCCGTACGGGCCCGTTTCCCCAAAAAAATGACTTGTTTAAAAAAAAA
>APFE031260237.1:317117-336905 GCA_000404065.3 Pinus taeda | reverse complement strand
ATATATTCGGGTTTCCCCGTTTCCAAAATTTGGGGAGGTCGCGTTTCCCCGTTTCGTGCAACTTAGGGTAGAAGTCAGAGTCAAAAGCATTAGCATAGGTGAGTTTAGCAGAGGTAGTAGTGGGCTTTACTTCAACTGGAATCTTGTTGTACATACAGTTAAACCTTTTATTGAAACCAGACAGCAACTCACCATTTCTCTCTTTAAGTTGCCAAACTCAGTGTGGTAGTAGAGGAGGTCCTTTTTATCCCCCCAATGCTTTAGGAATGCATCATCTAAAGCTTCAATATCTGCTATAAATCTGGGGGTTAGTTCTCTGAACCATTTTCTTGCCTCTCCATCTAGGCTTTGGACAAAGACTCTCATCCACACATAATCTTCACTAATGTCCAGATTATCAGCATAGCTATAGAATGACTCAAGATGTTCTTCAGTAGTAGCACCTTCAGTCCCAGTGAACTTAGGCCTATATTTCTGATATTCTCCAGTAGGCATGGCATTCAAAGGAGTGGGGAGTATTAGAGGTCCATACCTAGAAACTATGATTCTTTCCATTTTGGTAGGTGCTTACCTGCCATAGCTATGGTAGCTAAAAGAGTACTGCCAGTCTGAATGATAGAGGGCTGAGGAGTGACTGACAAAACTAGAGTAGTATGATGGATAGGAGGTGAGGTTTCCTTTGGGCTTAAAGCAAAAGGAGAACCTAAAGAATAAGGAGCTTTATGAATCTCTGAGAGTCTTTCTTCACTGCTAGTATTAGATGTTATACTCTCAACATGTATTCGTTCTATTACAAGCCTTTCTTGTAGAGATATAGGAAATTGTTTAGGTTTACCTAAACCTGATGCTCCTTTCTTTAATACCTTTCTCTCTTTGATGATTTTTTCAGGATCAGGTACTGGGTCAGCGTGTAGCTTTTGAGAATTTCTCCGAGTGTGCCTCACAAACTGAGCTAGAACTATGAAGTGGAGTGACCAAGAGGTTCGACCTCCAGTAGAGTCGCCAGATAGATGATTACAACCAAAAATGTGTCCAGACATTGTCTATCATCAAAGCTGGATCTGTGTCGTCTCCCAAGGAAGCCGAGCTTCAATTTCCTTTCCCCGACAATGGCGCCAATTATGTTATCACTCCAGGAAATCGGAGATTCCTGGTAAGATGTAATCTTCAATATTGTTCTCTGAACTATTGGAATAAATGATGGTTTGGATCAAGTTAGATAACCATTTCAGCTGTATTCTCACTCAAGACATGCATGAACACCCCCAATAACACAAGGCTTTAGACCACAAATGCTCAATAGTTTGTAGATTTAATGGATAGATGGAGAATACTGACAATACCAGTGGATTGCATACATGAACATATATAAATGGCTAGCTACAAGCAGCAAATGAACTTACTGACTATACTGGCAGATGCATATATAATAACACATATAAATGGCTAGCTACAGGCAGCAAAGAAGCTTGCAACTCTAATATATCAAAGCAAAGATAAGATGACAATTATCTGGCCTTAAACACAAAGAAAACCTGAACAAATTGTTCAAGTGCAAGCATAGAATAGAAGAGAAATGGACATTGAACATATAAAAGCAAAAGAAGCTTGTATTACTAAAGAATGCAGATGACAACCTTGAAGGAACAAAGGAGGAATAATCTCCAAAAGTTGAACCATTATTACATCTTGTTTTCAGCTATTTATAGCTCATTTGCAATGAACCTCAACCTTTTGAGGCTTCCAGTGTCTTAATCTATCCCTCTGTCTTGTTTAACCGTTTGATTCCCTGAATAGGCAGCATGGTTCATAGGTTTCTTCTTTTGACAGAAGACTAACCATATTCAGATATTTTGGGCAGCTTGTTGTGATGCCTGGGAGCTCTCTCGTGCCAAAGATGCCCCATAATGTTTGTCCAGATGGTTGTTGCATTGGCCAGGTCATTGATGCTCCATGATCTCGTTTGATTTGGGTTGTAGCGTGTTGTGACCCCCTTCTTTCCTTTCCGGGATCTATCCGTCGGCCGCTGTATCCCGGCCGAATCCCTCTTCTGGCATGTAAACATTTCTGCACAACACTTCTAAGGATGGTTGGCCACCTGATCCTGCAAATGGAGTGGCTATCGGGCCTATGAAATCCCGACAACGGTCCCTTTCAAATGATAATCATATATGTTTTCTATTTCATGCATAAAATGTGGCAACTATGAAAATCCCGCCCTTCTCAGTTCGTTTCGGACCTCAAAATTCCTTAAACATGGCTTATTCTCTCATCGGGTCCGCCCCTTGGGTCGTTGTCATCTATCGCAAACAGCCTGGTCTCTCTATCCCCTTTGTATTCTGAAATACCTGGAAAATATGGGAAATACATTGAGGATGGCCTCCCTCAGACTTCAAACATTATAATGCACTCCCGAAAACCCATCGGATCCGAGCTCCATTGCATCGGTGCTGCCCAAGGCTCCCTTTGTATTTCGTGAAATACCCGAAAACATGAAAAATGCATGGAAAATGCCTTGGTACGGACTTGAAATAATGTGGAATATCGCTCACAATGCCATCGGGTCCGGCCTTATCGCATCACACATAGGAATATGTAAAGGCCCCGCCCCTTTGGTCTTCCCGAACAGCAATCCACCGATGTGATTTGGGTCGTTGATCCACGTATGCGATTGACGGTCCTCGTTTGATCGCCGATCGCCATCGCCCCATGGTCTGCACCGATTTGCCTTTGCCGATGCGATCCGCTAATTAGATCTAGGTCGTTGATCGACCAAATCTAACGGCTGCTATGCCTTCACACTTTAAGCCTGTGATTTTGGAATTTTAATGGTTTTCAGGCATTTTCTGCCTCCCGATAGTGTATTTCCTCCCCTTTAAGGGCTTTCCTCCTTTGACCATTTTGATTTCGAACGACTCTTAAGAGGATTTTGAAGAATTTTGGAGCACACTTGGATCCTTTAGGATAATTCTTAAGCAAGTTTGGAGACTTTTAGGACATATATGGATCCATTTTTGGGCGTTTCCCTCCAAGGCTAACAGTTACAATGCTCAAACTAGATACCTGTCTTCTTGCTATATTTGCTCCCTGTTGCTGGACCAGAGGAACATCCTCAACCTGTTTTTCAAAAGGCATCTCTCGAGATTTCCTAAAAGCTCTATCTTGAACTTTACCACCCTCCTTACTACAATCTTCCTACTACTCGAAATGTAGATTCGGTATGCCTTTGAAGTCTTGTTGTAACCCACTAGATATCCAACTTCAGCAGTCTACTCTAACTTGCTCCGCTTCTCATCTCGAATATAACCATAAGCCACACTTCCAAATATCCTGAGGTAACTTACTTCTGGCTTCTTTTTTGTGAAAACACCCTGCATCGTCTTCTTTCCTAAAGCCTTAGTGAGGGGTCCTGTTCTGAATGTATACAGTCATGCTAGCAGCTACATGCTTCTGTCCATAAAAACTTGGGTAGATTCTGATCATATAATAACGCCTTTGCCCCTCCAACAATAATTATGTTCTTCCTTTCTGCGACTCCATTTTGTTCTGGATTATAAGGTGTTGTCCATTCTCTTCTAATCCCTTTTCTTGCGCAGAAATCTGTTAAGTTTTTATCTATGTATTCTCCACCATTATCTTAGCGCAATATTTTGATCTTCCTTCTTGTCAGGTTTTCCACTAGAGCCTTAAACTCCTTAAACCAATCAAAGACCTCACCCTTGGTTTTTAAGAAATAAATCCAAGTTTTCCTGGAATGGTCATCTATGAAGGTGATGAAATACTCAACACCACTGATAGCTCCTGTAGACATTGGACTGCAGATGTTTGAGTGTATTAAACCCAATACACTCTGAGCTCTATTGTTGCTTCTGGAATAAGCCGCTTTGGCATGCTTGCCTAGTATGCAACCTCTGCATGTATCATCATGCTTGGTAGTGTTATAATTTCTAACACAAAACTCTACTGCAGTAACTAATTTATTTCACCTACTTATTTCTCACAATAAGTTGTTTACAAAAACCCTTCAGCGAACATTAAAATAAATTCTATTGCAGTTATCACATAATAGCATAAAGGAAAATAACAGTGATATACAAGCACAAGAATCAATCACATCAACACAGTTATTTTTGGACAATTGTCCCCAGAAAAACCTGTGCTGCAGATGAGGGTTTATTTATTATTCTTTCGCGACAATCTCTTTACAAGGAATAATTCTACAATACATAGAGAAGCCTTCAAGAAAACACCTGAGATAATTTTCCTCAGCTAGGAAAAATTCTGACACCATAGACACCCTTTGTCTTGCACGACGTCACCCCTACATCATCTGCATGAGGACTACATCATCTGCATGAGGGTTGCGTGAGATCTCATCCTTGCCTGTGCTGTCTCTCAGAGATCTCCCTTTGTGTTGTCTCTCTGAAGCGCTACGTCACCTCCTCAGTCTTTGGCTGATGCTGAAACCCTCCTCTTCCTTCACCTTGAAACTTTCCCTCAGAAATCGAATTCCTTCTCCTTGAGAATCGATTTCCCTCGGGTTATTGAGTATTTTCCCGATTTGTCTCCAAATGACTCTCAAGTCTTCTCTTATACTTTTCCTGATGATGAATAAGCGGCTGAAATTAAGTCTTTAATCAACGACTAAGATTAAAATAGACTTGATCATTGTCTCTTAGAAGCTTCTCACCCATATCTTTATTAATATCCACTAATATTTTTAGTTTCCTAAGTTTAGACTTAGGAACCCATTAAAAATACTAATTATTTTAATAACTCCTTATCCGGGTGGAATTTCTCCAAACAATTTATGGGTCTTGGAGATTTCATGTATTCTAGCCCCTCCACAAAATTTTGGAGCTAGAGCACATCCAATGCTACCCAAAATCAACACTCCCTCTTAGCGAGGAATGTGCTCTAGCAATACTTCCTAATAGAAGCATCACACTGATCCACGACATCAGTCCTCTATGCTGCTAATGCTCGGCCTAGTACCCCTCACCTATTGCGTTGTTGTAACCTATACTAATGCCCATGACACTGCAACTGTCACTACTATATCTCTACTGCAGCTCCTTCTGAATGTGTTGCATCATGATGCCCATAGCACTGCCACTGCTAACTGCTACACTACAACTCCTTATACTATCAGCTTCTACTACTAAAACGAATTCTTCACCATCCCCATCTTCTCCCTGAAATAAACAAACATTGTTCTTCCTAGAGCCTTGTTGAGGATGTCTACCACCTGATCTCCTGTTGGGGTGTACCTCAATTGCACTGCTCCTCATTGAACACAGTCTCTGACGAAGTGACACCTAATATCAATGTGCTTCGACCGATCATGAAGGACTAGATTCTTAGAGAACTTGATGCAACTCTGATTATCACACAAAATATTGGTCGCTTCCATCTTTCTCCTGAATAGATTCACAAGCAATTTCCTAAGCCATATGGCTTCGTACGAAGTTGTGCTAGCTGCCATATATTTAGTTTCAGCTGAGCTCAAAGCTACGAATTTCTATTTCCTACTACACCAGGAGGTCATTCCTGATCCAATATTGAATTAGCACCCAGTGGTACTTTTCCTATCTACTAAAATTCCAGCCCAATCTGCGTAAGTGAACCCACTCAGCCTGATGTCATTGCCTTGGGTGTACATTAGTCCATGCTCGATTGTTCCTCGTATATATCTGAGAACATGCTTGGCTGCTGCCCAGTGCGCCCTCTTTGGTTCCACCATGAACTGACTGAGGGTGTTGACAGTGTAACAAGTGTCTGGCCTGGTATTGACCAGATACATCAGGCACCTTATGAGCTACCTATACAAGGTGGGATCGACTTCTTTATCTTTGGATGCATCAATCTTCTTCCAGTTAGTGATGATTGGAGCAACCATAGGTCTACAGTCCTGCATTCTAAACCTTTTCAAAATCTCCATAACGTAACTTCCTTGTCCAAGGAAAATTTCACCCTTCTGCTGCCAAACTTCCAACCCTAGGAAATAAAGCATCAATCCCAAATCCTTCAAGTCGAATTCTGTGGCTAGATTCTCCATGCAATATTTGATGAGCCTGGATGGGCTTGTCAGGAAAAGATCATCCACATATAACACCAGTATTAGAGGCTCATTCTCTACAACAAGATAGTAGAGATTAGGATCTGCATCACTCTTGATGAATCCCAACTTCTGCAAGTAGCCATCAATTCAACTGTACCATGCTCTAGGTGCTTGTTTAAGCCCATACAAGGCTTTCTTCAACCTGCATACATGAGATTTCTTCTCATATGTCTCAAAACCCTCTGGTTGTTCAATGTATACTTCTTCTTCTATCACCCTGTTCAAGAATGTCGTCTTGACATCCATCTAGTGAATCTCCCACCCCATCTGTGCTGCAAGGGATATCATGGATCTAATAGAAGTATACCTAGCTACTGGGGCGAAGGTTTCTTCGTAGTCCATCCCTTCCTTCTGAGCATACCCCTTCACCACAAACCTAGCTTTATATTTCTCTACACTGCCATCTGCAGCATATTTGACTTTTTAGAGCCATCTCGAACCTACAATTGACCTGTCCTAAGGCCAAGGTACCACTTCCCAGACATCATTGACCATTATGGAACTATATTCCTCCACCATGGCATCTACCCATACTTGATGTTGAATGGCCTCTTGAAAACTAGAGGGTTATCCAACCTGAGCCACCAAGGCATGGTATCTGTCTAGCTGTCTACACTCCCTTTCTCGTTCCTGGGCGCACCAACGAAATCCTCTGCATCTCGCAGTATCTATCGCAGTTCCTGGCTTGTTCTACCACTGGTATTGTGTATATCTATTTGCTCCTCCTCTTCCTGAGACTCCACCTGTTGTAATACCTTTGGAGATTTGCCTTCAGGAGAAATACCCGTGCTAGTTTTTGCTAGATAAAGTGGCTGGACTAGCAGATCATCCTTCGATTGCTCTTCGGAAGGCATTTCTCGGGATTTCCTGAAAGCTCTATCCTCCATGAAATTTACATCCCATCGAATAACGATCTTCCTATTCCCTAGAAGATATATTCTATATGCCTTAGCATTCTCGCTATATCCCACAAGATATCCTTTCTCTGCTGTCTGATCCAATTTCTTCCTCTTTTCTTCAAATACATGGCAGTGTGCCAAACGCCCAAATACCCTTAAATGACTCACCTCGGGCTTCTTATCGGTGAGGACACTCTCCAGAGTAATCTTACCTAATGCCCTGTGAGGAGTCCTATTCTGGACATGCAATGTCGTGTTGCATGCTTCTGACCATAGAAACTTGGGAAAATCCTAATCATACAACATCGCCTCTGTTGCTTCCACAATAGTCTTGTTCTTCTTTTCTGCTACTCCATTCTGCTCTGGATTATGGGGGGTTGTCCACTCTCTTCTGATGCCTTCCCTTGCGCAAAAATCAGTGAAGTCCTTGTCGATGTATTCTCCACCATTGTCTGAGCACAATATCTTTATCTTCTTTCTTGTCAGATTCTCAACTAAAGCTTTGAACTCTTTGAATCCACTAAAAACCTCATTCTTGGTTTTTAGAAAGTAGATCCAAGTCTTTCTGGAATGATCATCAATGAAGGTGACGACGTACTCGGTACCACTAAGAGCCCTTGTGGACATGGGTCCGCGGATATATGAGTGTATCAATCCCAGAACACTCTTAACCCTATTGTTGCTTTTGGAAAATGCAGCTTTGGCATACTTGCCTAGTGTGAATCCTCTATATACATCATCTCGTTCGGTACTCAACACTGGAACTCCTGATATGGTTTTCCCAAGAATTCTTAGAACCCCATGGTGTAAGTGTCCCATCCTCCTATGCCATAGTTCATTCAAATCTTTTTCCCCACTACTGCCTATCAATGCCATTAGAGATTCTAGTTGTAATCTATATAGGCTGTTACTTCTGACTCCAATCTAGGCCTTCTTTTTCCAACTCGGGTGTTGGACATATACTTTCTCCTTAATGAAGAAAACATCATAACCCTTGTTTTGAAGCTAAGATACAGAGAGTAAGTTCATCCCCAATCTCGACACATGCAACACATTGGTTGCTTGAAGTCGATCCCCTGTTTCTATTTGAAATACTATAGTAACTCTTCCTACGGGGGTACATTTTGCATTATTTCCCATAGTGATCTAAAAGTTCATCCTTTCTTCCTGATAATTCGAAAAACATTCTCGTATTCCTATCACGTGCCAGGAAGCTCCACTATCTATATACCAAACCTCAGAGGAGGCAGAGCTCGCTAAGCAAACGACTTCTTCTTCCAATCTGGAAGCTAACATAGAATAATCATGATCCATGTTTCTCATGCTCTCTTCTCCCTCTGGAGATCTGTGTGGATTCTTTTGAGTTGATGCCCCAACATCATGCTCCTGACTCATAGCAAATTCTTTACTCCTGTTGTCTGATCTTTGCTCTGATACCATGTTAGAATTTCTGACACGAAACTCTACTACAGTAATTGATTTATTTCACCTACATATTTCTCACAATAAGTTGTCTACAAAAACCCTTCAGCAAATATTAAAATAAATTCTACTGCAGTTATCACATAATAGCATAGAGAAAAATAACAATGATATACAAGCATAAGAATCAATCACATCAACACAGTTATTTTTAGACAATTGTCCCCGAAAAAACCCAATGCGGGAAAACCGGTGCAGCAGATGAGGGTTTATTTATTATTCTTCGGCAACAATCCCATTACAAGGAATAATTCTGTAGTAGATAGAGAAACCTTCAAGAAAACACTTGAGATAATTTTCCTCCTTAGCTAGGAGAAATTTTGACACCACAGAGACCCTTTATCCTGCACTGCGTCACTCCTACATCATCTGTGCGAGGACTTCGTCATATGCGTGAGGGCTACATGAGATCTCGTCACTACCTATGTTGTCTCTCATAGCTCTCCCTCTACGCTGTCTCTCTGAAGCACTGCGTCACCTCCTCCTCGGTCTCTGATTGATACTGAAACCCTCCTCTTCCTTCACCCTGCAACTCTCCCTCTGAAATCAAACTCCTCCTTGAGAATCGATTTCCCTCAAGTTACTGAGTATTTGCCCAGTGTTTCTTCAAATGACTCTCAAGTCTTCTCTTATACTTTTCTTGTTGATGAATCAAGAGCCAAGATTAAGTCTTTAATCATCGGCTAAGATTAAAATAGACTTGATCCTCATCTCGTAGAAGCTTCTCACCCATATCTTTATTAATATCCATTAATATTTTTATTTTCCTAAGTTTAGACTTAGGAACTCATTAAAAATATTAATTATTTTAATAACTCCTTATCCGGGTGGAATTTCTCCAAACGATTTCTAGGTCTTGTAGATCTCATGTGTTCTAGCCCCTCCACAAAATTTTGGAGCTAGAGCACATCCGATGCTACCCAAAATCAACAGGTAGTAAGCACTGGAACCCCCGTAACAGTTTCCTTGAGAATCCTTAACGCCCCATGATGTAAGTGTCCCATCCTTCTATGCCACAGTTCATTCAAGTCTTTCTCTCCACTAACACTATTGCTTATCAGTGCCATAAGAGACTCGAGCTGCAACATATATAACTTGTTGCTTCGAGTTCCAATCTAGGCCCTCTTTCTCCACTTAAGATGCTTCACATATACTCTATTACTGATGAAGTATACATCATATCATTTATCTTGTAATCGAGATACTAAAATCAAATTCATTCCCATACTTGGCACATGCAATACATTAGTGGCCCGAAGACTATCTCGGGCTATTGTCTGGAATGTAATGGTTCCCTTTCCTACTGGGGTGCATTTCATCTTGTTACCCATTGTGATTTGGAAGTTCATTTGTTCCTCCTGATAGCTCGACAAATATTTTCGTCCTCCAGTCATATGAGTTGAAGCCCCGCTATCAATTTACCAATCCTCGATTGATGTAAAACTCGATAAGCAAGCAAATTCCTCTTCTAGTCTAGAAGTTAATTCGGAAATATTATGATCCCTATTGTTCTCCATGTTATTTTTCTCTATTGGTAATTTATGCAAGGGACTGCGTGAATCTTTTGGAGATCGATTTGCTACTAATGTGGTGCCACCACCCTATATTGTAGAAATTACTGCCATCTTGCTTGATCTTCACTCTGATACCATGTGAAAAATTATGTTGCACCGATTGATTTATTTCTCCTACTTATTTATAATAATAAGTTATTTACCAATGCATCAGTAAATATCAAAATAAATTCAGCTGCAGACTTCACAAATTATGCGCTGAGAAAAGCAAGAGAAACCAATGTTGTTAAAATCGCGATATTATCGCTTTATCGCGATTTTTTCCCAAAACCGATATTATCGCGAGTAATACTCGCATTTTTTTTATACGCAATTTTTTCCGATTTTATCAACAAGGGTCGGGGCAGCGAGGTTTTATAATGCAAAATTCGATTTTTTTTCATTTCATTTGCACAGTTAGGCGCGACGGCAAAGGAGTGTTGGAGAGGGCTTGGATATTTTGCTTGGAGAGGGCTTGCATATTTTTCAAGTGCGTAGAGGAGAAAATCAAGAGGAGGAGAACAATTATCTCCATAGAAATGGTATGGGCACGAATTTTTTTTTGTTTTCATTGTTTTTAAACATTGTTTTTTTTTGTCATTGTTTGTGGTTGGGTAACTTGGTATGGGCACCAATTTTTTTTTGTGTTCATTGTTTTTAAACATTGTTTTTGTTTTTTTCATTGTTTTTGGTTGGGCAACTTGGGTTTGGAATGGGGTTTATGAAATTTGCCCCGTGTAAATTTTTTTAGTTTTTTTGGTTGGGTTTGGATTCTAGAATGGGGTTTTTGATGTGTTGTTTTACTTTTTTTAGTTTTGTTTGGTTGGGTTTGGATTCTCGAATGGGGTTTCTTAAAATGTATGTAATTTTTTTTTAGTTTTTGTACAATGTAAAAATTAAAATACTAAATTGTAAATTTGTAACTTGTAAATACTAAATTGTAATCCTTATTTTCCCATAGGTTCACAACTTCACCAAAACACCATTCAAGTTTTCAACTTCAAAGTTCAAAAACAAACATGCCAAGGAAATTTGATTCTTTCTGGGAATATGGTGAACCTAATAGTCTGAATGATAGACTAAACTTGACTTGCAAGTTGTGTGGGCAACATATGTCCGAGGGGGTGTACAGGTTGAAGTATCACTTTGCAAAAATACCTAGATTTGATATAGGACCTTGCAAAAATACAAATCTTGAACTCATCCAAAGAGCCATGAAAGCATTGGAAGCTTTAGACTAGAATAGAGAGGCTAAAGAAGAAGTGAAGAGGCAACTAAAAAAGTCAGCTAAAGCAAGTGGCACTGGTTCTACTGCAGCATCAACCAATCCGGTAGCTGCCACATCATTTTTTGTTCCTCGAACCACACCTGGTTTACAGCCATCTATCAGTTCAATGCTAAAAATAACTAAGAAAGAACAACCTGACAAGTTGCTGGAAAAATTTCTCCTCTTGAGAGATATTCCTTTCAGCATTGTAAGGAATAATCCATTTTTCCAACCTGTTGTTGATGTTATTGCAAGAGTTGGCCCAGGGTACAAAATCCCTTCTTATCATGATTTCAGAGGTTGGATTCTTCAAAATGAAAAGCTTGACTACACCCAAAGATTGGAGGATTTTAGGGCATCATGGGCACAAACAGGATGCACTGTTATGTCAGATGGTTGGACTGACCAAAAGGAGAGAACCCTTATAAACTTCTTGGTTAGTTGTCCCAAGGGGACTATGTTTATCAAATCTGTTGATGAATCTGCACAAATCAAAGATGCAAGAACTTTATGTGATTTGCTAGATGTGTTTATTTTGGAGGTGGGTGCAGAAAATGTTGTCCAAGTCATAACTGGACAATGCTGCAAATTATGTTGTTGCTGGAAGGATGCTTATGGACAGGCATCCTACTTTATTTTGGACACCTTGTGCTGCAGACCGTATTGATTTGATGTTGGAGGACATAGGGAAAATTCCCTTTGTCAAAGATACTGTTGATTCATCCAAAAGCATTACAAAATTTATATATAACCATACATCTGTGCTTAGCTTGATGAGAAGATTCACCAACAACAAAGAGTTGGCGTGCCCCGCCATTACACGGTTTGCCACCAGTTTCATATCTCTTTAAAAGTTTAATCCCTCTTGAATTCTATGTGGGATGTGAAGAGAATGTTTCTTTCAAAGGAGTGGCATGCTTTGCCAATGAGCCGCAAACCAGAGGAAGAGGTCGTATGCAGACTAGTTTCATACTAGGAAGACTTCTGGGCGGGAGTGCAGGAGGTGTGCGTCGTTACTGAACCTTTGGTAAAGGTTCTTCGGTTGGTTGATGGTGAGAAGCCCGCAACGAGCTATTTGTATGAGGCCATGGATAGGGCCAAAGAAGCCATTCGGGCCTACTATAATAATAAGGGAGATGATCGGTTTTAGAGACAACTCTTCCTATGGGGAGTGATTGATGAGCGATGGAACAACACATTCCATCGTCCCATTCATGCTGCTGGGCTTTTCCTAAACCCCGCACTTTCTTACGGATCTGAGTTTGTATTTGATGCTGAGATCATCGATGGATTCTTATCCTGTGTCCAGAAAATGGTGCAATCTCCAACAGAACGTATAAAGATCTCTAAAGAAATTGAGACATATAGAATGACAGGTGGCACATTTGACTTTGAGATGGCTGTTATTGATAGGACGATTAAAATGCTAGGTATTTTTTAGTTTGTAACTTTGTTTCAAATTTCATTGTCTCTTCAAATTCCATTTTTTTCTTATGTTTATTTAAAATTTTATTTGTAATTTTGTTGTAGATGCATGGTGGAGAATGTGTGGTGGCAAGGTACCCCTTCTGCAAAAGCTTGTCATTCGCATTCTCAGCCAAACATGTAGCTCCTCAGGATGTGAGCGCAACTGGAGTGTATTTGAAAAAATACACAACAAGAAGCACAATAGGTTAAGACTTAAACATTTAAAATATTACAAATTTCCAAATAAATTTTTGAATTCATTAAACAATATTTTTTTATAATTATTAATTATTATTTCATGATCTTTGTACAGGTTGGAGTCCCAGTGACTTAATGACTTAATGACATGGTCTACGTCTACTACAATCTTTGATTGTGGGTGAGGCAACTTGAGAGGACACTTGATGTGGAGGCCATCTCATTGGATGGGATTGATATCACTGTTGCATGGAGAGTTGAGGCCGAGAGGCCTCTCATGGAGTCTGTTGATGATTGGTTAGCACAAGATGTAGTGGAGGGGGAGGAGCAGGAGGAGGAGGAAGAACAGGAGGAAGAGGTGACACCACCTGCCCAGGCTACCACTGCCACCAGTAGAGGACGTGGTCTACCTCCTATATCTCCTACTTCTAGTTCTTTAGCTTCTAGAGCACGACAGACTCCACTACCAACTCCACCAGCACCAACATCTACATCTAGAGGGAAAGGGAAAGCTGTGGCATTTTCTCGCAAGAGGGGCAGAGGAAATCAATAGGATTAGACATTAGTTATTTTTTTCATTTTATTGTATATGACATTATGACATGATGAGATACATTATTATATTTTTTGTTGATATTTTGAGGCTGAGTTGGAACTCAGGAGTCGGGACTTACTATTCAGGACATGATTCAATGTTATGTGTGATTTTAACACTAGAAATGATATTAAACATCTTATATATTAGTTCTTTTATCATATTTATGTGCCAATGTATTTATTTTATGTTGTAGATGGTTTAGATATTAAAAAATTTGAAAAAAAAATGAAAAAAATGAATATTTTTGTACAATCCGATTATTTCCCGATAATTACGATTTTTTCCGATTTTTTCCTCGCGTTGATATTATCTCGATAATGATTAATGCAACATTGAGAGAAACACCAGCACATGAACAATTACATTGACACACTTGTTTTTGGACAATAGTCCCCAGAAAAACCCGTGGGAAAACCAGTGCAACAAATCTGAGGGTTTCTATTATTGGCAGTGAATTTCTAAATACAATATGGATGCCCCAGAGAAATGGCAATCCACTCAGAGAAGATAAATGATAGAAAAATAGTGAGAATTTTCTCACACTGAATCTGGAGATTTTACACTGGCCCCAACTCCTAGATGACCCACTGCGTGAGCCTACACAGTCACTGCGTGGCTTCTACATGGAGACTCACTCTGACTGTCACCCTTGCTGTTGTTGTGTCTGTTGCTGAGAAATCGAGATTTCATCTGTCAATCACCCACAGTGATTCCCGACACCGATCTATGCTATCCTCCAGCAGTTTTGCGTCAACCTCCTCCAGTTGCTGAATTGTCCCTCCTTTGCACTACACTGCCTCTCTGATCCTTCACTATCTTCTCTGAAGTATATTCACTGGAACAAGAAATCACTTCCTTCCAGTGCTGCCTCTAATCCTCACTGCTTGATCACTTGTTCGAATTCCTTAGCCAACCCTGCCCTAGGAATATTGAACTGACTGATCAACCCTCTATGTATTTTTAAATGAACCCCAAGCTTCATTATACTTTTCTCCTTGAGACTTCAATGACCGAGATTAAGTCTCTAATCAATGGCTAAGATTAACACTTGACTTGGTCCGCTTTCTAGAACATTCTCACCTATATTTTAATTAATACCTATTAATACTTTAATTTTCCTAATTTTAGACTTAGGAACCCCATTAAAAATATTAATTATTTTAATAAAATACAATCCGTATGGAATTTCACCAAATGGTTTCTGGGTTCTTTAGAACTCATGTGCCTTAGCCTATCCACTAATTTTCATGGCTAGAGCACATCCAATGCTACCAAAAACTAACACTCAATGTGCCACTGATGAAGAGGAGAGCTCCCAAAATAATGATCAAGGGGGTGGCCCCTTGATTTCCAAGCAAAACATCTTGTGGTTCTCCCAAGTGATTGTGGGGCACAATCAATGGTCACATGGGTCTCCAGTGGCTCAATGACAAGTCGATGCTCCATCAGTGAGGGATATAAGGTGGTGCATGCCCTCCCATGTCTCTCTGAATGAAACAAGATCCCATCTAGGCCCTGGATCAGCTGCCAAGTGTCAAGTGCAAATGTGTGGCCGCCTAGGCAACGTGGTCCAAGTGCATCATCATCTTTGTATGACCGGAGCACGAACAAACAATGAGTGGTGTTGAAGAAGCCCATGACGTGGCAATCAATGCTTTGTTGTGGTGTACATCTATGGCTCTCAACACTCACCCTACAAGTGCCATTATGACCCTATGGAGGACTTAAACCTCGTACAGGGAGACCAAATCCAAATGGAGACCCACTTGCAATCCTGTATAAGATCCAATGCGTCTCCTCACATTCCAGTACAACAATCCATTAGTGCAATTGAGTGAATAAGCTTGCTAACCAAGGGAAAAAGTGGACACTTCGTAGAGGCATGTCCTTCGAAATGGGCTTTTAGAGTGTACAAATGTCACCAAGCTCAATAAGAGAGGTTAACAAAGGAACCTATTAGGTGGTTTCAACCTCTAAGAGAGTGACAGGTCCATGGTACATCTGTCAAATAGCAGGTGTCATGTGAAATGGTGGTGGAGCAAAGTGGGGCAACAAGGAAGGCTCCAAGCCACATGGCATCATACAAGGGTAGTTATAATGAGGAAGCCCACATGTTGGGTATATAGATGTAGGAGGGAGAAATCATGGTACGAGTTACCCCGACCTTTGTTTTTCCACCCTTCTTCAGAAGCCTTTTGTCTCTTATTTTTCTTCCTTTTAACTGCTCGAGGCTCCAAGGGCTAAGAGCACGATGTCTATGATAAAGCAGTGATTACCGCCTTAAGCTTGGGTAGTTCATCACCCACCAGGTGTTAGGACAATCACGGGTTCCTTAATGATTTAGGGGGCACACAAATGTACCTTAGGAACCAAGGTGATGGCCATAATGATAAGGGGTAGAGCTCATGTTTGGCTTTTACAGATGTGCTAAACTCTCATGTCCCAACTATTTTTTGCATTTTGTGGTACATTTCATATTGTAAGTGGCCAAATTATGCTTTTAAATTTCCTTTTAGCTGCATCAACCTCTGGGGCATCATCCCAGGCCTAACCCAAGGTGTGGACAAGGGGAAGGGGAGGCTAACTCCTTGTGGACCATGTTGGCCATGTACATGTCAACAGTCCAAGACGCAGAGTCCAAGGCGCAAAGCGTGTGGACAAGGGGAGGGGGAGGCTAACTCCTTGTGGACCATGTTGACCATGTACATGTTAACAGTCCAAGAAGTAGGGAGGCTAACTCCTTGTGGACCATGTTGACCATGTACATGTCAACAGTCCAAGAAGCAGAGTCCAAGGCACAAAGCAAAAAGCAGTGGAACAAAAATTGTGTCAATTTCATCATTATAATCCCAAATTCTTCTTTTGTAATGTAAAAATGATTCTAGTATGAATATTAAGCCATGTAACAACACCTAGGTAAGCCTATGGTTCTTCTCAAAGGGTTTCACTCTAGAGAGTTTTTTAACCTCACCAAATTATCTGTGTTTGTAAACACGGATAATTGACAAAGTTTTTCTCCCAGATATACCCCAAAGCTAAGGTGGAGCTCATTAACAAGGTCTTAGGTGAGTCCTAGTGTTATCGAGTCTATGTACTTTTCTCACACTAGATCATGTGTCTTGTCGCAAAATTTGGTTCAAGTCTTAAGAGTCTGAATCTATGTGTATTTCCCCTTTTAAGTGTTGAATTAATTGTAATATCTTGATGTAAAAGTGTTATCTAGGAATAGTTTTGGTGAATGGTTCCTCATAATTAGAACACCCATTACCAAAATACTTTTTGGATATGCTTATAAGGTGGAAAAATATTCCATCCCCTCTTTAGTCTTTTAATTTTAATTTTTGGCAAAAAAAATTAAAATTAAGTCAGAAATTGTCAAAAGAAAATAAAATGAAGAGAAACTTAATTACCCTCAAGTGGAAAATTCATCAAAAACTTATTTGAGGCCATTTTCAAAGGAAAATATTCAAGTAAAAAATAAAAGCCTCATTTCCAAGGCACGAAGGACCAATCCAGAAATTTGTTTGGGGTAGAGAAAGACTATTTTCCAGCAAATCAAATTTTTTGGATCATGCAGTTGAGAATATTGCACATGTAACGATCATTCTATTTTTTTGAAGGTCCTCCAGTGGTCTAGGAGTGAAGATCTGACACCCTAGAACAATGAACAAGGAAGATTGAATTGTTTTAGATATTTGTGCCATTTAATCAAGGGATCAAATTTTTTCTTCAAGGATCAAGCTATGGATTGATGCAACTAGCCGTTATTTCCACTTGGAGGGGTTTTTCCCTCTCATTCTTTCTATATAAGGAAGCTCTCAAGCTCCTCACTATAACTTCAACAGTGTTGAAATTTTTTTTATTGAGCTAAGCTCTACTGGAATTTTTGCATTAATAAAAAATCTTTGGGGTTTCAATTCAAGGCATATTCTCACTTGATGATTCAGTGTATGTGTTGAAATTATTTTAATGCTCTAATTGTTTTAACTGGAGATTACTGTTCCACAGCCAGTGGTTGGATTATCTATTAGCACAGGTATCTTGCTTTAGGTACTGGGTTAGAGTAAATAGATTGAACCTAGCAAATCTAGAAAAAATCTCTATATCTCTAGACTTCTTGTGTGAATCAAGCCCCTCTAGAACTAACAATCTATCTTATGTGTAAAGATCTTCAGATATTCAACCCTTGGTTATGACCCAAGTATATGGACTCTAAGGTGACTGCATTTTGATTGGACCCTGAGCTTATCTAATGATTTATTTGAAGGGTTTCTAGACATTAACAACGAACTCTAAAGAACTAGGGTTTTACCACAACATTTCCAAAACCCTAAAATTCAAAAGAGTAGGATTTCTAGACTTGATCAAGAACCTTTAAGTAGATTAGGGTTTCATTATTTAACATTAACATACCCTTAACATCAAGAGGCTAGGGTTTTACAGTGAACCCTAAAGGTTAGGCTTTCACATAAATGACAAGAGACAGTATAACGAGGGCATATTCAATCTAATGATTAATCACCCTAACAAGAATCTCTATGATTCAAAACAATATACATACGAGAGTTAGTAATATAACGCAAATTTCAAAACAAAAAATGATCATACCTTCTATATAAAGAAAGCCTTGCAACAAATCTTGTAATATGTGTTGATTTGGGGTAGCATCGGATGTGCTCTAGGCCTCAAATTTTGCAAGGACGCTTGGGCACATGTATTCCAAAGAACCCAGAAAGTGTTTTGGGAAATTCCACCCATAGATGATTGTATTAGAATAATTAATATTTTTAATGGAGTCCCTAAGCCTAAACTTAGGAAAATTAAAATATTAATGGGTATTAATCTAATTGTGGGTGTAACTTCTAGAAGAAAATGGAGATCAAGCCAAAACGATCTGAGTCTTTGATTAGGAGTTAATATATGTCGTTGGTTGCCCAAGAGTAAGATATAAGAAGGGGCTTGAGGGTCATTTGGAAAACACACCTAGAGATCAAGAGATCGAATTTCTGAAGTGAGAAGTTCTCAAGAGGAAATTTTGATCGAGGTAATTTCTTGCAGTTGAGGGGCAAGGATAGTTGAATTGGAGTATCCTCTCTGAAACCCTGAATACTCAGCAGAGAAGCACCAGTGGAGGCAGTGCAAATCCAAGAAGGACTGACGCTAGGCCAGGAGGGCCCACACAGTGCTTGACGCAGAGCCAGAAAGGCCAGCACAGAGGCAAAGTTGTCTTCCAGCAAAAGTCTGAAACTTGCCGGGAAGTTGCCGAATAAGCCAGGAGGGTTGACATCAAAGCTCCAGAAGGCAAGGAGAACCAGTGCAGCGCTGACAGAAAGCCTCGAAGAGCTCCACGCAGGCCCACGTAGTTACTGCGAAGGGGCAATGAAGTTGTAGCCAGGGATACTCATTTTAGCTACCGGATCAGCCAAGATTTAGTTGGTGAAGTGAGGTAATCTCATTAAATTTTCTGTCGGTGTCTTTTTCTCTGTAACTGGATTGTCGGAAGAGAATCCAGAGTTGTATTCAAAACTAATGCATAATAATAATAAACCCTCAGATCTGCTGCATCGGTTTCCCCATATTGGATTTTTCCAAGGACATTTGTCCAAAAACAACGGTGTCATTGTGTTGTATTTTTTTCTTGCTCAGTCTCTTGTTTATGCATATAATTTAATTAAGTGAAGGTTGCAGTAGTATTTACTTCAATATTTGTCATAGCACACAGAAAATAACTTGTATGGATTAACAAGTAGGAGAAGTAACATCAATTTGTTGTGTTGATTTTGGGTAGGATTGGATGTACTCTAGCTCCGAAATTTTGTGGAGGGGCTAGAATACATGAGATCTCCAAAACCCAGAAATCGTCTGGAGAAATTCCACCCAAATGAGGAGTTATTAAAATAATTAATATTTTTAATGGGTTCGTAAGTCTAAACTTAGGAAAATAAAAATATTAATGGGTATTAATAAGAATATGGGTGAGAAACTTCTAAGTGACGAGGATCAAGTCTGTTTTAATCTTAGTTGTTGATTAGGGACTAATCTTGGTCGTTGATTCATCAACAGAAAAAGTATAAGAGGAGGCTTGAGGGTTAGTTGGAGACAATGTTGCACGAAGCAGGGACGAAGCAGGGACATTTTTTGGAAGCGGGAACACGGAAGCGTCATTTTCCAAAAATCTAGGAAGCGAAGAGTCTGCTATATAT
>APFE031260237.1:273460-317097 GCA_000404065.3 Pinus taeda | reverse complement strand
AATACCAAATTAATGGTAGAAGACATGAAAACATGCATATTTTTGCATAAATCAAGATAGATATGGCATCCATGATTCCATTGTAGTTACTAGTATGTACAACAATCATCTATATTCTACCTATTACAAACATACATCAAATTTTTAAGCATATTATAAAACATAAGATATTTAAGCATATTATAAAACATAAAACATAGAGCATATTATGATTTATCTAGCAAGTGAGCAACTGTCAACATTTGTCATGTCCAAAATTCGAATAATAATGTTTACAAAATATGTCACTTGGTCACTGCCAAGACAAAAAAGGTTCAAAATTCAAATTCACAAGTCTACAAGTCTAATGAGTAATCTATGACAAAAAGTAGTAGATTGTGAATATATCTACTAATCTCTCCTCTTTCCACCACGAAGAGAACGTGGCTGCGAGCCTCCATGTGGTGGCAGGCCTGCCCAGTCTAAACTCAACCTATTCCTTTTAACACTGTGGATGAAAGAATAAGAGCTCCAAGTCTAATGAGTAATCTATGACAAAAAGTAGTAGATTGTGAATATATCTACTAATCTCTCCTCCTTCCACCACGAAGAGAACGTGGCTGCGAGCCTCCACGTGGTGGCAATGAAGAAGATGGTGCCTGTGGAAGTTTTGGCACTAAAACTGATGAAGAAGAACCCCTTGTTGGTGGTGTTGAACCATGGAACCTAGGAACCAAGGGACCAGATGGGGGTGGGGTGGCATATCAACACGATCGTCATCATCCTGGAATCACTCAAAAAATTCATGCAAAAAAAAACTCTAGTTAACAAAAAAATTAAAAACATGAATTAGAGAAATGCTTTATAAGGAAAAATTGGAAAATTCATAC
The DNA here is from genome assembly GCA_000404065.3 of Pinus taeda. Taxonomy (NCBI): domain Eukaryota; kingdom Viridiplantae; phylum Streptophyta; class Pinopsida; order Pinales; family Pinaceae; genus Pinus; species Pinus taeda. The sequence continues at coordinate 316,228 of APFE031260237.1, read as the reverse complement.
CACAATGGACATACCTAGATAAGAGCATCCTCTAATTGCTCCAATCGCAACAATCCATCCTCCAAATTGGGCTCCTCTGGATTCTTGTCCCAAATCAACAAGTCTTTATTAGACTTTGCATCTTCACAGTAATGGAACAACAATCGCAAGTTGTAATGAACATAAACCAAGCTCTCTACCCAGTCTAAACTCAACATATTCCTTTTAACACTGTGGATGAAAGAATAAGAGCTCCAACACCTCTCTGCAGAAGAAGTGTTTACAACCTGTGATAGCACCCGCAATGCCAAAGCCTGTAGAAGTGGAGTACCCCCTCCATGCATGTTCCACCACTCAAGAGAAGAAAAAGTCTCTCGATCTTTAATTGCATGCATGCTCCCAAATGGACCAATGTTAAGCATATAGTTGCTCACCTGTCTCCGTACCAATGCAGCCTCCTCCTCATCAGGGATTAATTTACTCAATGCAACCATATATTTTTTGTGAACCTTTTGATCTTGGTGTGGTTTTCTCCTGCTTCCCCCCCCGGTGCTGGTGTTGAAAGCCATGATGGATGATAGTATTTAGGTGTCAAAACATATGCTAATGCATGCAATGGAACATTTAGCATTTCCCATCGATTTTCCACCTCTGCACGAATATAATTGTACAAGGTGGTATCTCTAGGCTCAACAATGTCTTTAATCTGCCCCAAAATGCTATCCATTTGCTCATACACCTCCCCAATTACTGGTCGATCTAAATCTGCAAACTTGATCATGTAATAAATTGGTTTGGTGAATTGCAAAACATATTTAACCTGTGCCCAAAGTAACTGTCAGGAACAGTGCCCTTGACTGCATTAGCACCATCTATGTCAGTGTTAATTTCATCCCATGATTCAGCACACACCAGATTAGTTAAAGCTTGTCTCACCTTCACTAGCCGCCTAAAGGTGAGGTAATAACTAGCAAATCTTGTCTTTGCAATTTTAAGCAATTGCAACTTGGAGTAAGTGCCATAGAAGTAGTTTACCCTTGTATGCCCTATGATGAATTTAATGACCTGCTTCCCTTTCCTGTAAACCTCAGCAATCCACCCACAATCTTTGTGTTTCACAATATCATGCATCAAAAGGTTCAATGTGTGAACCAGGCACCCAGACCAAAAGATGTGTGGATGAGTACGCTCAATATTTTTTCCTGCTGCCTTACAATTTGCTGCATTATCTATGATCACTTGAACCACATTATTCGGACCAACATCTTTGATTGATTTCAATAGGAGATCTGCAATGTTTTGTGCAGGTGCAGTGATGGAGGTGGAGTCATGACATGTAATAAATACTGCACCACTAGAAGAAACACCAAGAACATTTATCAAATGTTGGTTTCTAATATTTGTCCACACATCTAATACAATGGATACCCCAGAATCTACTCACTCATTTGTAAAGCGTGTCAAAGCTCTTTGAACCTTAGCTTTTTCTCTTTCTAGTAACACTGTTCTAGATTTCTCATAGTTGGGGGCTTTGTATCCTTTTGGGGCTTCATTGATGGCCTTTACCATTTCATGCCAATAGGGAGAGCGAAGCACATTGAATGGTACACCGCAAGCACAAAGAAAACGGACTATCTTTCCATCCACATCATCCCTCCCAGCAACATTAAGGAAATGCCCTATTGTTCTTCTCCGTCCAAAGCTTGAAGAAGTACCATGAGGAGATGAGCAACTACCAAATTTAGAGGTTGCATTTGATTCAGAATGAGTTTTTCGTTTCTTGTTTTCTTGTTGTACAGCGATCTCTATTTGGATGTATTTTCTTCTTTCTTCAGTTGAAATGTTTGGGCAAATTTGTACCCCCACAGGACCCCTTTTTCATCACTGTCCAACACCCCACAAAGATGCCTCTTCAGACAAGTATATGAACCACAATATGGTTTTCCTCCATGACAACCATGAGGGCACACAAATTTGTAAGATCTACCACCCTTTCCCCCATCAAGTTTGGTCACACAGTTCCACAAGGGTGTTGATGTATCTTTCCCATCTTGTGTTTCAGTGTCCCCTTCAGGTTCATCCCCTTCCTCTTCAAACCCTTCCTCCTCATCATACATTGGGTCACTCATATTGGGACCATTGTCCTCTTGTGTTTCTTCCCTTCTATTCCTATTCCCCTTTGCCATCATTAAAACCAAGAGTGGAATGATACATAGAAGCCAAAAAAACACCATCTTGGAATATGGATATAGGTGGTGGACAACCTGTAAGTAAAGGAGCAAGTAGAAACAATGGGAAAGAGTAGGAGAGGGAGGAGAAAAATACAAAAAAATTGTCAAAAAAATAAGGGAGTTTGGGGTTTGAACTTACCTCTTTAGCTCTTGTAGATGAAGTCCTCCCAGCTCTTGCTCCAAGCTCCTCCTCCTTCACTCCTCCAAGCTCTCTTCTCTTCTCCTCTCCTCTCTTCTCTTCTCCAACTCTCATAAACTCAAAGTGAGAAAATGAGGAATGAATGGGGGCTTTATTCTCTTCATTCCTCACCTTAACCTCACTCTAACCTCACCCTAACCCACCCTCTTTATGCTAAGTTAACATAGATTTAAAAAAAATGATTTTTTCCTTGCGCGCAGTCTCTTCCGGAAGCATACGCTTCCTCCTATGAAGCGCCACGCTTCCGAGGCCCGAAGTGCCGTACGGAGCGCGCTTCGGAGGCCTGGAAGCGGCGCTTCTGTACCACGCTTCCGAATTTTCAGGAAGCGGCAAAAAATTCAGAAGCGGCGCTTCCGATTTCAGAAGCGCGCTTCCGGCCAAGCTTCCTAGGCACTTCCGTACGGGACGCGCTTTGGGGGGGGTGGCTTCGTGCAACATTGGTTGGAGACACACTTGAGAGACGCTTCCTCCTATGAAGCGCCATGCTTTCGAGGCCCAAAGTGTCGTACGAAGCGCGCTTCGGAGGCCTGGAAGCGGCGCTTTTGTACCACGCTTCCGAATTTTCAGGAAGCGGCAAAAAATTCAGAAGCGGCGCTTCCGAATTTCAGAAGCGCGCTCCCGGCCAAGCTTCCTAGGCACTTCCGTACGGGACGCGCTTTGGGGGGGTGGCTTCGTGCAACATTGGTTGGAGACACACTTGAGAGACTAGTCAATTCGATTTTTCTAGGGCGTGGTTTGCTGAGAAAATCGAATAAGTGATCTGAGTTGCAGTGAGAGGGGCAGTTCAACAGACGGACTTCAATCGAAAGCCGAGAATACATAGCAAAGAGGTAGAGTAGCACCAGGAGAGACAACGCAAAGGGAGAGCTCTGACGCAGTGCAGGCTAAGGGGTCTCAGTGACGCAGTGAGCAGCTCCTAGAAGAGGTGATGCAATTCCAACACAGAGCTTGGAGCAGCCATCGTTGCCCATCACTGGGAACAGTGCAGTCACCTGTGGGGTTTGTTCATCCAAGTGTTGACCAGGTTTATTCTCTGTTGGGTGAGCCAGATTTGGCACCTTAGTTGTATTCAGAAATTTGCTTAATAATACAAACCCTCTATATGTTGCACCAATTTTCCGCATTGGGTTTTTTCGGGGATGTTGGTCAAAAAATAACAGTGTCCCTTGTGTATTTGTTTCATTCTATTTCAGTTCATGATCTGTATGTATGCGTAGTCTGCAATAGTGTTTTCATCGTTGTTTAAATAATTAAATAACTTGTTGAATGTAAAAACAAATAGGAGATGATAAACCAGTGATTATAGTAGGATTTTTGATGTGTAGATTCAGAAATTTTCACAAGCTGCAGTAGGAATTCTGATTGTGGAATTTTCACATGGTATCAGAGGAGTGCATGTAAAGCAAGAAGAGAAGAACCGGTAGATCCAACGCTGAGCAGAAGAGGGAGTTCGAAAAAGCTGCAGGAGGCAGCAGTTCAAAACCACAGAGGGTTGACGCAGTTCCAAGCCGAGAGGGTGGATTTTCGAGGCAGACTCTCTCTAAGTGAATCGACGAAGAGGACTTCCAGTTCAAATTTTTGATGGGGCAAAGGGAGCAGTGTTGAAGCCTCAGCGTGAGAGAGTTGGTGGGACACAGATTTTCAACAGGCATATAGCTAAGCTGAAAAACGTCAGAGGAGAGAAGAGAAGCACTTTGAGGGAACTTTTCCTCAGCAAACTTCCCACCAAGAAGTCCGTTTTCCCATTGGTTGAGCAGTAGCAATGAGAAGCAGAGGGGATTTTGGACATTTTTTGGCAAACATGGCAACCAGTGGCTGGAGGGATCAGGACAAGTTGGATGGAGCATCCAACTACGTCATCTGGAAGGCTAGAATGTCTTTCCTTTTAGATGAGCATGCCCTCAAGACATACGTCAACGACGTGGTGGTTGAACTTGCAGATGCAGATCCATTGAAGAAGTATAGAGCTGAGATGGCAAAGGTCAAGAGGATGATCCTAGATGGAGTCAAGTATCACGTGGTGTGTCACGTTGCTAGCAGAGGGACTGCTAAGGAGATGTGGGATGCCTTCGCCACATTATATCAGGGATCTTCCGAGCAGCGGAAGATGTACTTAGAGCAAAAGCTGAGATCTGCTCAGATGCAGAAAGGAGAGGGTTTGGATCCATTCCGTGATGAGTTGTCTGTTGTTTGTTGCGGGGCATACACCTCAAGATCTAGAGTTGGTTAGACTGGCCCTCAATTCTATTTCAGACGAGTGGCAAGTCTTTTTCCAGAGTAACTTGGGCGGAGCAGCATTGTTGAATTAGGATGAGATGTGGGCAGCTCTAAAACAAGAGGAGCTAAGGAGAGACCTAGTCAAGGTCAAACTTGATGGAAGCAGCAACAACAATGGGTCGAAACCCAACAAGAGCAGCAGAGACGTAAGAAGGATGTCTCGAAGATAAAGTGTTTCATGTGTGGTGAGATGGGTCACTACGCTACATAGTGTCCTCTCAAGAAGAAGGACAAGGATGACAAACACAATCCGGAGGCTGCACCCGCAAAGATTGAGGAAGAGGAGCTCACCATGACAGCCGAGATACCCCCAAGAGGGAGGTGGGTTGATTTGGAGTTGTTCAAAAGAGCAACAGATGGGTAGGATCCTTGAGCAGTCCACCTCTTGGATCAATACCTTGCTACAAGAACCCATTTTTGCAGTAGTAGGATGGACTAGTGTTAGGTGGTGTTGAGGAGTGTCAAGGAAATAGTTGCAGTGGCTAGGAGCACCAGAATCTAAGCATTGCAAAGCAGAGTTGGCAGCAGTGCAGATGGCACAAAGCAGAGGCCAACAATAGCGCAGTAGATTCAGAGAATTAGCGCAAAGACTAGCAACAGTCAGTTCCAGCAATCACGTGGTATCACACTGAACATAGTTAGTTCAGTACTTTTGGATTTTTTCAGTTGCTTCTCTCAACAACTGAGTTGCAGTACGGATGCAGTCTTAGCAGTCGCAATGCTAGCAGCATAGCAGATGCAGCATTTGAGAGGGAGTTGTAATACAGATGTAGCATTGGCAGTGGCAGTGTCATAGGCAGCAATACAGATACAACAGCAGCACAGTAGCTGGTGGACAGCATGTCATACATCAGCAGCGCAGTAGTTGGTGGACAACATGTCAGACATCAGCAGCGCAGAGGACGATGCTTCAAATTCTAAGCAGTATGCAGCAGTAGTATATTGCTAGAGCACATTCCTCGCTAAGAGGGAGTGTTGACTTGGGGTAGCATTGGATGTGCTCTAGGCCTCAAATTTTACAGGGAGTCTTGGGCACATGTATTCCAAAGAACCCAGAAAGCATTTTGGGAAATTCCACCGAGAGACAATTGTATTAAAATAATTAATATTTTTAATGGTGTTCCTAAGTCTAAACTTAGGAAAATTAAATTATTAGTGGATATTAATCAAATTTTGGGTGTAACTTCTAGAAGAAGACGGAGATCAAACCAAAATGATCTCTTTGATTAGGAGTTAATCTAGGTCGTTGGTTGTCCAACATAAAGATATAAGAAGGGGCTTAACGGTCATTTGGAAAACACACCGAGAAATCAAGAGATCAAATTTCTGAAGTGAGAAGTTCTGAGGAGGAAATTCTGATCGAGGAGATTTCTTGCAGTTGAGAGGCAAGGATAGTTGGTCTGGAATATCTTCTTCAAAACCCCGAATACTCAGCAAAGAGGCAGAGAAGCACCAGTGGAAGCAGCATAGACCCAGGAAGGATTGATGCTGGGCCAGGATGGCCCACACAGTGCTTGAAGCAGAGCCAGAAGGGCCAGCGTAGAGGAAGAGTTGTCTTCCAGCAGAAGTTTGAAACTTGTCGTGGAGCTGCCGGATCAGTCGGGAGGGTTGACATCAGAGCTCCAAGAGACAAGGAGACCCAACGCATAGTTCACGCAAAGCCTCAAAGAGCTCCACGCAAGCCCACGCAGTTACTGCGAAGGGGCAACGCAGTTGTAGCCAAGGATAGTCAATTCAACTACCAGATCAGCCAGGATTTAGTTAGTGAAGTGAGGTAATCTCACTAAGTTTTTTGCCAATGTCTTTTTCTCTATAACTGGATTGTCGGAAGAGCATCCAGAGCTCTATTTAGAACTACTGCTTAATAATAATAAACCCTCAGATCTGTTGCACCAGTTTTCTCGCATTAGGTTTTTACGAGGACTTTTGTCAAAAAACAACGGTGTCATTGTGTTGTACTTTCTTTCTTGCTCAGTCTCTTGTTTACGCATATAATTTAATTGAGTGAAGGTTGCAGTAGTATTTACTTCGATATGACACCAGTTTTTCTGCATTGGGTTTTTACGAGGACTTTTGTCAAAAAACAACGGTGTCATTGTGTTGTACTTTCTTTCTTGCTCAGTCTCTTGTTTACGCATATAATTTAATTGAGTGAAGGTTGCAGTAGTATTTACTTCGATATTTGTCATAGGACAAAGTAAATAACTTGTATGGATTAACAAGTAGGAGAAGTAACATCGTTTTGTTGCAGTAGGAATTCCGGTTGTGGAATTTTCAAATATGTGACATACCTTGAGTTGTTCTTTAACAAACCTTGTAGGACATCAATTCTTGAAGGGCTTCCTTTGCAACATAACTTCTTCCATGCTTCAAGTCTATCCTTTAAAGTTTCTTCCATAACTTTTGTATATTCTGCAAGCTTTCCAAACAAGGAAAATATTAAAAAAAATTATGAGTATACGATACAAATAAATCTTGATGTGAGGAGGAAACCAAAAATGAAAAATGAAACATAGAACAATATACTTATCTTTGGGTAAAATGGTGAAGGATCCCTCTTAATCCATTCTTTCTGAGGGATAACTACAACCTATCAAAACAACATCAAGAATTTCTAACAAAATATATTGAATCTATGAACTATGAAAATCAAAACATAAAAGAAAACATTGCAAAACTTAAAGTAGGATATGCAATGGACAGTATCCCTAAGAGTATCTAGGAAATAAGTCTTTGACTTCAAATTACTTTGTCTTGTTCTTCTTTGCTGGAGCTTCATCAACAACATTCACAAGTTCCCTTTCTCTCTTCTTATTCCTTGGATTTTCAGGACAATTACTTTTGTAATGGTCCATCTTATGATAATTGTAGCATTCAATCTTGGATAGGTTAACTTTCTTCCTAGGTCCTTTAAGCTTCTTGAATACACCCTTCTACTTGTATTGAGCAGTGTAGGCATTTGAAATGTTGTCTTCTTCATTCTCCTTGTTATCTACTAATGAGATGCGGGCTTCTTCTTGAATACGTGCATTCCATGTTGAAAAGTGTTACTAGATTTAGTATTCATAATGACATGTATTTATGATTTTATGTAATGAGATGTAAAGAAGAAAAATAAAATTATTGTATTGCTTGCTTCATGGGTTTCATGAGCAAGAGATTTTTTTTTTAGTCAAAGACTCCCATTGAGAGTCTTTAGAAATTATTTTTCGTCTAGTCATAAAATGAGAGTCATTGTCATGTAATGAAGTCATGTTACACTTTGTAAAAGGTCAAACTTGTCTATGTAAAGTATCCTCCAATACCTTGTCACTTATCCTCTTCAAGTCGGCCTACAACGATGAAAGAACTTGCTAGAAGAAGTAAGCTTTCCTACTTGTGATCATGTTTGCCTACAACAATGAAAGAACTTGCTAGAAGAAGTTGGCCTTCCTACTTATGATCATGTTGGCCTAAGGGACACGAGATGAGGTGTATAAGTAGCCACACTTGGCCTCACTTAGAGGCAAGCAAATCGACAAGAAATTCGGTGAAGAGAAGTGCAAAGAAGAGCCCGACAGCAGAAGTGAGAAGAAGGGATAGCGAAGGAAGGATTCTTCTGGGTATAGCGAAGGAAGGTTTCTTCTGGGGATAGCGAAGAAAGAATTCTTCTGGGATCAACAAAGGAAGGATTCTTCTGGGGCTTGTCTTGGGTTATATACTCTCCCACGAGCAAAGGCAGCAGAACAAAGGAAGGATTCTTCTCGGGCTTGTCTTGAATTATATAATCTCCCACGAGCAAAGGAAGAAGGAATGAAGGCATCACAAGAAGATCGAAGGAAGAACCTATTGTTGCATTAAAGTAACTTTTGATTGGATATAGAATCTCGTAGAAGGAGGCTGAAAAAAAGCAATGTAGGTCTCTCTTAAGGAGACTACGGTTTTATGATCTAGGGTAAACCTAAGAGACCGAGATTCTCTAGGTGACCGAGATAGAGACCGAGATTCTCTAGAGGAAACTGATGAAAGCCTAGAGACCCAGATTCTCTAAGGGAAGCCAAGAAGAAGCTGTGTGAAGAATAAAGACCGAGTTTCTCTAGAGGAAGTCAAGGAGAGCAGTTCGAGATCAAGAAGGAAGTCGAGACAAGGAAGAGGCAGAGCATCAAGGTTAGTGACAAGGTATTGCGAGAATACTTGTGTCAAGGGTCTTTTTCATGGTCTTGCTATTCGTTAATTGTAATATTCCTAATTAGCCATGGCTAATTGGAATATTCGATTTTGCTCAATTTTGCCTTCTATAGTTGTTTATAAATAAAAAGGTGAGGAAAGGGGGACATAACTCACTTTTTGAATAAAGTCACTCCCTAGTAGCACAACGTTGTAACTTAAAAGGGGAGCCAAAGGGGCCAAAGGACCACGTAGAGAAAGGGTCCCATGCAGACACTTGGAGGGACTACGCAGATAGAGAGGATAGAGAGGAGCACGTGGCAAGAGAGAGGCTATGTTGGAGGAGGTGGGCCTTAGGGTTTTGAGAGAAGCCAACACTATAAAGGAGAGAGGAGCCTCCTCATTTTGGGCATTCGATTAGGTTGGATTTGAGCTAGTCACTTCAACTTAGAGCATGCTGGCTGTTTAGCCTGTCTGTAGCACTGTTTAGTGCATCGAGTGTCTCCGTTCGAGGATCTCAGCCTTAGCCCCGGGGGATTTCAAGTGCCTACTCGGGAAAGGTAGTTTCATCAGTCTTTTGCAGGAGGATCAATCTTTGGAGTTGAGGAAGAACTGAGCATTTTGATGACTACGAAGTCTTGAGAGAGGAGGATGCAGTCTCTTTTGGTAGGAGGTCCGAATTGGGTATATGTAGAGGATTTGAGCTTGGAGATTGAGCAAGGGATCAACCATTGCATATTGGAGGATTTTGGCAGAGTCTCGAACAAAGTTTTGGAGGATTCTCTTCACTAGCAGCGCAGAGCCTTGAGGGATAGCATAGATCCGCAAGGGGGTGATTTTCGCGGGTCGGCTATTTTAAAAAAGCTTTCTGGGCTTTTCTGGGTCTATTGAGCAGAGGCTGATTCCAGAGTTTCAACATTTTCTAAGGAGGGGAACAGCCCCAAATCCTCACTTGATTCCAGCAGTAGCAGCGACACAACAGTTCTCCGGCAGCAGCACAACAATTCAGAGAAAGGCCATTTCCTTACCATTCTGAGTGTATTTCTTCACTTGCCTTGTGCAAGTCGAGGTGCTATCTTTCTGATCACCTCCTGTACTCTTTCCATTACTCAGTGTAATAAAATGGCTTAGCATTTCTCTCTGCATTTCTTGAGTATCTGCTTATATTCCATGTAGACATTATTGTATGTTGCACTACTGTTATTTTTATCTCTTGAGCTTCCCGGCTACTATATCACTTGTGTGTTTTTCTCCTATACTCTTAGACAGAGTCTGGAAAGGACCAGTTAGCCTCCGGATCTCGTCCTCTTTTAGAGGCGACATATCCGGTAAACGCCCTCCCAGTCCATCTCTAGTTGGAGTTTGCTTGTGTTTGAGGGATATCCCTGAAAAGGGATATTACAATGGTATCAAAGCATAGATCTAGCTCAGCCTGTGTAGCTAGCAGTCTATGACACCGGGGGAGAATCCCTACATCTATTACAGAGGTAGGAAATACAGAGATACCGAGCGTAGGTTGGAGAACACCTACGGAGAAGGAGACTATGTTCTAGTGGTGGACACAAAACAGGAGGAGCCTGTGGTGAACACAGAACAGGAGGAGCTTGTGGTGAACACAAAACAGGAGCAGCCTGTAGTGGATGCAAAGCAGGAGGATCCAATGGCAGATGAGGACGAGAAGAGATTTGCGGACATGCCCCTCAAATCAGTGCAAGATCTGTCGAGGCAGATTGAGGTGATGGGGTAGAGATTCACAGCGGTGGAGGCTAGACAGTGTGAGAACCCACGAGTTTTCCACGTTGGTGAGGGATCGGGTACATCCCACCATTTGCCAAAGTAGGGTACCGCTAAGCGTGATACTACTCAGCAGATGGCCTCACATGCCCCTACACGCTCTACCATGCCGACTTTCCTAGGAGCAGACACAGGGACCGAAGCCCAGCAAGGGGCAAAGCCCGGTCATATGGGTGATTATTTTGTAGAGTACCAGGCCTATGGGCAGGAGTTCAAGGATGCTCTCTCATTCAGAGAATTTGTTCAGCTCCAACGAGATAGTAGCCCCGCGACCATCACAAGGGATACCGGCATTATCATGATGGAGACACCCACCGCACAGCTAGTAGATTCCACTTGCCTACGTTTGATGGTTCATCAAATAGTTCGGCAAAGTCTTGGGTGGAGAAGCTGGACATCTATTTCCAATTTAACCAAATGTCAGAGACAGAGGCCATCAAGGTGGCGACATTACATTTGGATGGTGAGGCCCAGGACTGGTGGTTCCACGGGATGGTTACACTCGGACACTCCACAGTGACGACATATGCCGAGTTCACCAGGAGATTGATAGAGAGGTTTGACCTGAGGGATCCGGAACAGCACTTTGTTGAGCTAACGAGGCTCAAACAGACCGGGAGCCCAGAGACCTACATTGCAGACTTCTTGAGGGTTTCATTGATGGTGCCAAATCTATCTACGGCACGAATGATCTACATGTTTGTTGACGGGTTAGCAGAGCCACTTCGAGGTCTAGTCAGATCCACTAGACCAGCCACACTCCAGGATGCTATTAGCAAGACCTGGGACTTACAGGGTGCCTTACCCAGGATCCGAACACCTTACCCCTAGAGACAGGCTTTCCAGCCTAAGGGGAAAGATGTGAGGGTTCTGCCTCCAAAGGGGAATCCAGACGAGCACAAATTGATGATGATGCTAGGAGAGAGCTGAAGAAGAAGCAGTTGTGCTTTACCTGTCAAGAGCCGTGGGAACCGAGACATAGATGTGTTGCTGGCAAAGCACATTTTATTAAGGTCTTCTCCGAGAGCAGCGGGGAAGAGGATGAGGGGGATGATGTGGAGGCAGGAGATATGTCGCGCAGGATCCTTTGCCACCTCCACCACTAGCAGCAGGTGGTGCAGCTTTTGCACCTACCAGAGGGGCCCTTGCAGCATTGCGAGGAGTACCCAAGTATTTGACACTGCGCGTATGGGTGACAGTACGTGGCCAACGAGTATCAGTTTTGGTTGACAACGGGGCAACCCACAACTTCATCGATGCACAAATGGTTGAGCGGAGAGGTATACAGACAGAGAGCTTCGATGGATTTTCAGTTCTGGTCCCAGGAGATCAGACCATGGTGTGTGCTCGTTATGTCCCAAAGTTATCAGTGACGATAGGCACCTACACACTGACTGACCACTTTTTCGTGGTCAATATTCCGAACACCAACATGATACTGGGTGTTCAGTGGCTTATCACTCTAGGGAAGGTCACGACAATTTGGAAGGCCCTAGAGATGGAGTGGGATGATGAGAAGACAGGGAGGCATGAGAAGATACGGAGACAACACACATATCTGCCTCAGACTGTTTCGGCTCATCGGATGGAAGCAGTCCTCCGGAAGGGAGACGTAGAGTGGGCAGTGGAGTTGCGTGCATTAGAGGCAGGGACTACAGGGCAAATGGTGCACCCAGAGATACAATGCATCCTTGACCAGTATGCCACAGTGTTTGGGGAGATTCCGCCAGGACAGCCACCAAACCGGGGGTTTAAGCACACCATTGAGCTTGAGCAGGGAATACAGGCAGTGATTACTACCCCCTATAGGCATCCCAAGGCCTGTCGAGATGAGATTGAGCGGGCCATTCAGGAGTTGTTGGCTCTTGGGCACATTCGGCCGAGCACGAGTCCTTTTGCTTCTTCCGTGGTGTTGGTGAAGAAGGACGGCACATTGAGGATGTGCATTGACTACAAGGCCCTGAACAAGAAGACCCTGAAGAACAGGTACCCCATACCTAGGATCGATGAGTTGATGGATGAGTTGAGAGGAGCACAGTTCTTCACAAAGATTGATTTGAGATCCGGGTACCATCAGATTCACATGAGGGAGCAAGACATTCCCAAGATTGCCCTTAGGTGTCACTATGGGCACTTTGAGTTTTTGGTGATGCCCTTTGGGCTAAGCAATGCCCCAGCTACATTCTAGTCCTACATGAATCACATCTTCCGTAGTCACTTACGGAAGTTTTTGTTGGTGTTCTTTGATGATATCCTCATTTACTGCAAGACTTAGGAGGAGCATCTCCACAACATTGAGACAGTGGTGCGCATATTGGAGGAGTAGCAGTTCTATGCCAAGCTCTCCAAGTGCGAGTTTGGGTTGACGGAGATGTTGTACTTGAGACACATCATAAGGGTGGATGGAGTGAGAGTCCACGAGGAGAAGATCAGGGCTATCAGAGATTGGCCGGAGCCGAGGAACGTGACAGAACTTTGGGGATTCATTGGCATTTGTACTTACTACCGGAAGTTTGTCAAGAGTTTCTCACAGCTTGCTGCACCCCTGACAGATCTAACGAGGAAGGGGGCATTCAGTTGGTCAGATACAGCACAGCAAGCCTTTGACAAGCTCAAGGAGGTTATGAGCAGCTGCCCAGTGCTTGCATTGCCAGATTTTTTGCAGCCATTTGTTTTATAGTGTGATGCGTCGGGAGAGGGGATCGGCGCAGTGTTGATGCAGGGAGGTCACCCAATCGCCTTTGAGAGTCGGAAGCTCCTTCTGCATGAGGTTGTATTCTATATACGACAAGGAAATGCTGGCCATTATGCATGCATTGGCCAAGTTCCGGCAGTATTTAGTGGGTAACAGGTTCAGGGTGAGGACTGATCACAACAGCCTCAGGTTCTTTTCGGAACAGAAAAAGCTACAAGAGAGGCAACAGAAGTGGATCAGTAAGATCCAAGCGTATGACTTTGACATTATGTCAAAGGTAAGAATAGCGTGGTAGCAAATGCCCTTTCATATAGACCAGCCACGTTGTCTCTTATGAGCTTGGACACAGTCTGGTGAGCTTGACTCTTAGTAGAGGTCTCCAAGGACAGATTTGCATGTGAGGTTCTGGATTGGCAGGTGGCAAATGACAAGTACAAGGTGGTCAATGAGATCATCTACTACAAGGATCGGATCTTCTCGATTGAGGGATCTCAGCTCAAGAAGAACATACTTCAGGCATCACATGATTCACCATTGGCCGGCCATTAGGGGTTTACCAAAACCTACAGGGCCATTACAGAGAGGTTCTCATGGAAGGGCCTTAAGGAGGATGTACTCCAACATGTCCGGGAGTGCAATATTTGCCAGGGGAACAAAGGGGAGATGAGCCATCCCGCAGGATTATTGTAGCCTCTTCCCATTCCGGAGGGGAAATGGGAGTGTATTTCGATGGACTTCATCACAGGGTTGCCCATGGTACAGGGCAAGGATTGCATCTTTGTCGTCATTGATCGACTGACAAAGTACGCACATTTTTTCGCCATATTTGCACACTACACAGCGGCGCAGGTGGCCGAGCTGTTCTTCAGAGAGGTCTTCAGGCTACATGGTCTTCCTAAGACCATCACCAGTGACAGGGACAGTCGTTTCATGGGCGGGTTTTGGCAGGAGCTTTTCCGGTTGGTGGGGACGGAGTTGACACCGAGTACCAGTTATCACCCATAGACGAACAGGCAGACAGAGATAGTTAACAAGTCATTGGAGGGCTACTTGAGTAACTATGTCAGTGGGCAGCACTGAGCATGGCTGAAGTGGCTGCATTTGGGGGAGTACTGCTACAACACTACACATCACATGTCCATTGGTATGTCACCATTCTATGCTTTGTATGGATATCATCCTTTATCTTTTGCTGACGTGATGTTTGGTGCTAGCAAGGCTCCGAGCGCCAAGATTTGGATCCAAGAGAGTCAGAATATTCTCCGAGCTCTCAAGGATAATATGGCTACAGCGCAGAACCAGCAAAAGTTGTATGCTAACAGGGGTCTAGGTGGAGAGACAGTTTGAGGTAGGGGACTTGGTCTACCTACGATTACAACCATAACGACAGTCGTCACTGAAGCAGAAGGGGGCTGAGAAGCTCAAGCCCCACTTTTATGGGCCATACAGGGTGATACGCAGGATTGGACAGGTTGCATATGAGTTGGAGCTGCCCCAAAGCAGCAAGATTCATAACATTTTTCACGTATCATGCCTGAAGAAGGCATTGGGGCAGCAGGTGACAGTGACAAATGAGCTACCACCCACGGATGATGAGGGGCATTTGGTGTTGCAACCAGAGGCTATTATTGATACCAGGGAGAGGCAACTACGGAGCAGGACGGTCTGGGAATTCTTGGTGAGGTGGAAGAATTTACCGAATGAGGATGACACTTGGGAGAGTGAGAAAATTTTGTAGCATCCATCACTTCAGTTGCTTGAAGACAAGCAACATTTTGCTGGGGGAGACTATAATATTCCTAATTAGCCATGGCTAATTTGAATATTCGATTTTGCTCAATTTTGCTTTCTATAGTTACTTATAAATAAAAAGGTGAGGAAAGGGGGACATAACTCACTTTTTGAATAAAGTCACTCCCTAGTAGCACAACGTTGTAACTTAAAAGGGCAGCCAATGGGGCCAAAGGACCACATAAATAAAGGGCCCACATAGACACTTGGAGGGACTACGCAGATGGAGAGGAGCATGTGGCAAGAGAGAGGCTACGTTGGAGGAGGTGGGCCTTAGGGTTTTGAGAGAAGCCAACATTATAAAGGAGAGAGAAGCCTCCTCATTTTGGGCATTCAATTAGGTTGCATTTGAGCTAGTCACTTTGACTTAGAGCACACTCGCTATTTAGCCTGTCTGCAGCACTGTTTAGTGCATCGAGTGTCTCCATTCGGGATCTCACCCTTAGCCCCAGGAGACTTCGAGTGCCTGCTCAGGCAAGGTAGTTTCATCAGTCTATTGCAGGAGGATCGATCTTTGGAGTTGAGGAAGAACTGAGCATTTTGATGACTGCACAATCTCGAGAGAGGAGGATGCAGTCTCTTTTGGTAGGAGCTCCGGATTGGGTTTATGTGGAGGATTTGAGCTTGGAGATTGAGCAAGGCATCAACCCTTGCATATTGGAGGATTTTCGCAGAGTCTCGAGCAGAGTTTTGGAGGATTCTCTTCAGTGGCAATGCAGAGCCTTAAGGGATAGCCTAGATCCTCAAGGGGGTGATTTTCGAGGGTTGACTATTTTGGAAAAGTTTTCTGGACTTTTTTGGGTCTATTGAGCAGAGGCTAATTCCAAAGTTTCAGCATTTTCTGAGGAGGGGAACAGCCCCAAATCCTCACTTGATTCCCGCAGTTCTCCAGCAGCTTGGATGCAGTTCAGAGAGAGGCCATTTCCTTACCATTCTGAGTGTATTTCTTCACTTGCCTTGTGCAAGTCGAGGTGCTATCTTTCTGATCACCTCCTATACTCTTTCCATTACTCAGTGTAATAAAATGGCTTAGCATTTCTCTCTGCATTTCTTGAGTATCTGCTTACATTCCATGTATACATTATTGTATGTTGCACTATTGTTATTTTTATCTCTTGAGCTTCCCAGCTATTATATCACTTGTGTGTTTTTCTCCTATACTCTTAGACAGAGTCTGGAAAGGGCTAGGTAGCCTCCAGATCTCGTCCTCTTTTCAGAGGCGACATATCTGGTAAACGCCCTCCCAGTCCATCTCTGGTTGGAGTTTGCTTGTGTTTGAGGGATATCCCTGAAAAGGGATATTACATCAATTGAAGATCTATAAGAAAAATTTTGATCAGGTTTTCCTCTCAAGAGGTGAGAGGTTTTGGCCTTGGCTAACAAGCCTACATACTATGTCACTCATCTTCTATAGTGTATATTGGTAATTGTCTTGATGAAAAGAACACAATAATAATAAAAGAAGAGAAGACTATAAGCTAACAAGTAAAAGTATATCACACGCAATTATCAAGCAGATAAATCTTTTAACTCTTCATGCCCTAGATTTCTCAACATGGTATCAGAGCTTAGGTGTTGAAGTCAAAAAGGAGCATTCAATCAAGAAGACATCAAGCCTCAAAGAAGGATCGTCACAGATTTAAGGGCTACCAAGGTCAAGATCTTCAAAACCCTAGATCAAAACCATCTTCAAGAAAGAAGGAAGACTAAAACATCCAAGAAGGATCATGAATCAAGCTCTCTCTCATTAATCCCTCAAGAAGAAAATCCTCTATCAACATCAAGCTTAAGGAGGAAGCAGGTAGCAATCACTCAAGTAAGTCTATGACTATCTCTGATAATATCAAAATGTCTTTTTGCAAGGAAAGCAATGAATTCGTTGGGGCTACAAATCACTTGCATGGAAGAAAAGGACAAACCTAAATCTCATTGAGAATGAGGTCATGGATCAAATCAAGGGGTCGATAACCCAACCTCCAAAGGAAGATACTCAAGCACATGCTAGATTCATGAAGGGAGAAGTGAGAGACCAAAGGATTCTTATAGAATCTATAGAAGACTCTCTAATCCCATATGTACCAAACTTGGAGATTGCAAAAGCTATATATGACAAATTGGTAGAGTTATTTTTTATAAGTACTACAGGAGAAGTAATCTCAGTAAGGCAAGAACTCTACAAATTAAAGATGTCTAAGGAAGATGGAATAGCCTCATATTTCATGAGGATATCAGAAATTCGAGATCAACTACAAGAGCTGGAAGAAGTCATGTCTAATGGAGAGATGACCACAGTGGTACTAAATGCACTACCAAAAGAATGGGGTAACTTCACTTCAAGTTTGTATGGGAAGAAAGAGACCACTCCATTTCAAGATCTATGGTCACTCTGTAAGATCGAAGAAACCAGAATGAAGGCGAAAGTTGATGTGGGACCAAATGAGTAGAATCAAGCATATGCTGCTATGACAACAAGAAAAGGGAAATTTGGAATGTTTGGTTCTCAAAAGAAAAAGAAGAACATGGCTAAGGTAAGATGCTATGGTTGTCAGGAACTTGGGCACTAGAGATTGTCCTAAATGTAATAAGGACAAGAGGGATAGGGAAGAAGCCCATATTACTGAAGAAGTGAAAGAACCTGAGACAAAGAAGCTTAAGAAGGAAAAAGTAAAAGATCTTTACTATGTGTTAATTTTAGGTATGTTCTATGCTAAAGCAATTTATTTAAATTTTCACAGTTAGCAATCACATCAGCATTAAGATAAACCGCAGTTAGAACATAAATATAAATCGCAAAAGACAAGCCAAGACAAGAGGACACAAGATGTGGCGCTAGCCAGGGACAAACCCCACAATGTGGGGAAACCTTTCATCAATTCTTCTTTTATGTTCTTCAAAGTTCAGCAAAGAAAGTGAGAGAGATAGTACATTTACAATAGAAGTCAACACTTTGACTTTTGATATCTATAGAGATCAGTTGAAGACATATTGCTTCAACTGATTCTCTAAGATGACTTCTTCACCTATCATAGTGTTGCATCTCGTCCATTTGTTAGACCTTACCGTGTAGCACCATCATGCATCATCATGTTGCTCATGATCACTATGTTGCCCATACATCATGCTCTCCATGCATCATGTTGCCCATGATCTCATCTATCATGCTGACCATGATCATTATGCTTCATGGTACCCATGCATCATGCTACCCATGATCTCATCTATCATGCTGTCCATGATCATTATGCTTCATGCTGCCCATGATCATTATGCTTCATGCTGCCCATGATCTCATCTATCATGTTGCCCATGATCATTATGGTTCATGCTGCCCATGCATCATGTTGTCCATGCATCATGCTGTCCATGCATCATGTTGCCCATGATCTCATGTTGCCCATCATGTTGTTGTTCTACCTTCTCGTTGCTTCATCATGTTGCAACAATATACTTTTGTTGTTTTATTAAACAGTGATATGAATATTAGCCTTAGCTACTTGCTATGACTTGCAGCCTAGCCAAGTAGCTAGGCTAAAGTTCCACGCAATCCCATTATTGAGTCAGAGTTGCATACTTCACACAACGTATTGGTATTCAATGTTGTGTTTGACTGAAGCTATTCCACTGCAGCTTCATCTATGCCGAGAACCCAGAACATATGATAATGTTGTGTTTGACTGCAGCTTCATATATATACCCAACACATAGATTTCGTTGCATCCGTATATAGTCTAACTGTGTGTAATAATCTCTGCCCTGTGTATAATCAGGGCATCACATTGGTTGTATAAATGTCACCTTGAATAGCATATAAATGTGTCTCCATGATTTGCATGTAAGTGTCTCATTGATCAGCGTATCATATGTCTTCATACAAAACGTATCACTGTGGTAGGGCTCCTTTCAACTGCGGCTTCACCATATTACTATGGCTACCCTTTGTGACCTATTTGGACAGCGTATTAGTATTAGGGCTGCATAGGGCTGTAGTTCATCATTGTGTTTAGAGTATGATAAGATATCCCTTAACTGCAGCTGTGGATAGACCCTTCTTCTTGCTACGTGTTGCTTCTGTGTTTTAGACCTAGGGCATCATTTGTACATAGCCCGGCATGTCCTCTATGTGTTTTTCCTTCTCCAAAAACCCAAGACATGGAGAGGAGATCACACATGAAGAGAATGAGTATATCAAATGATTTCAAGTCCTCTATATTTATACTAAAATGTGGATGATGAATAGACGCGTCTTATTGGGCTTCTGAGCCTACTCAAGTTGTTGGCCGACTTGACAATTTGATTTATAGCATAAATAAATTCATAACTTCATAAATACTTATCGGAATCGGATGATCTTTAGATCAATCCTACTCCTCTTGATGAGAGGGATCCAATAAAAATATCAGCTACCATCAATAAGATGACCCACATGGAGTTTGGCCCTAGCTGCCAATTTTAACACTCCCTCTCAACTAGGGAAAAACTCCATCCGTTGATCCATATGTCCGACTGTACTATCTCTGCCATCAGTGCCCTGCACTGCTCTGCTCAGCTCTGCTAGCTCTGCTCTGCTCTGCTAAGCTCTACTCAGCTCTGTTGGCTCTGCTTTGCTCAGCTTTGCTCAGCTCTACTCTGCTCAGCACTGCTGGCTCTGCTCTGCTTTGCTCAGCTCTGCTAGCTCTACTCTACTCTGCTTAGCTCTGCTAAACTATGAAGAAGAAGAATTGATCGCGAATGTGTCATACCATTCTCCACTGACCTGAAGTCGGTCTCAAGAGTGTGTACCACTGGTCCCAGAGCAGTCCTCAACCGACCCAAAGTCAGTGTCATAGTAAGTACAACTCCTACCACTAGTCCCAGACCAGTACTATCAATCTCAGAGTGTGTATGACTGGTCCTAGACCAGTACTATAAGTCCCAAAGTGTGTACCACTAGTCCCAGACCAGTCTCAACCAACCCGACGTCAGTGTCATAGTAGGTTCCACTCCTACTACTGGTCACAGACCAGTCCTCCACTGACTCGAAGTCAGTCTTAGAGTATGTACCACTAGTCCCAGACCAATCTCAACCAACCCGAAGTCAGCGTCATAGTGGGTACAACTCCTACAACTGGTCCTAACATAGGGAGTATAGCAAATACAGTGATGCGTCCATCGGTACTACTATGGTTCCTATCCTCATTTCCCTGCTCATTGATCAAATGAGAGGTACTTCCCATGAGTCCTAGACTGCATGGGTAGGATGCCTCGACAGGAGAACTTAATCAATCCTATCCTCACAAGAGAACTAATCATCCTGCTACACAATCATCATGGAGAACACATCATCCAGACCTCATAGGAGAACTAATCATCTTGCTACACAATCATCATGGAGAATACATCATCCAGACCTCACAGGAGAACTAATCATCCTGCTACACAGAAGAGTGAATCATCCTGTCCCACAAGAGAGCGAATCATCTTGTTCCACAAGAGAGCGAATCATGATGTCCACAAGAGAGCGAATCATCATATCCCACAAGAGAGCAAATCATCTTGTTCACAGTGCGCACCACCAGGGGAGGATGGGTCACCCTGTGGTCGTATGTTGCTCCAATAAGAACCGCAAGCCCCCAAGGCTCCCAGAGCTCAATGTATGCAACATGCAGGACCCTTTTACAAGGGTCTCTCAACAACTACAATTCCTTCGGGAAAATCACGAATTTGATCTTTCCCCGGGCTCTGACAAAGTGTAGCAACCTATACATCATCTCAATGCGATGGAGCCTCCTTGCTCATCGACTTACAATATCCCAGATAAGGCAGTGTCTGATGTCTATCTGCTGGAGCAATCATTGAATAAGGGATTCCTCAATAATTGAATCCCACCTCTGGTTGTCACAAAGAATCACAGTGGTATTCATCATGTGTACTCACTGAAGAGTTTCCACAACTAGGCAACTTCATATGAAATTATACTCATAGTTATGTATCCGATCTCGGCAATACTTATAACAACCGACTTCTGCTTTCTACTCATCCATGATATCAAAGTAGAATCCAAAGAGAACCAGCATTGAGAAGTGCTCTATTGATCCTCCACACTGCCTGCCCAGGCAACATTCGAATAATCATGTAGTTTTCATATTTCCGACAGTGTATCTCAATCCATGAGAGATTATGCCCCGAAGATATCTCAGAAGATTCTTAGCACCAATCTAGTGAGGCTCAACCAAATATGAGCTCATCATGCTAAAACGTATGTCCGGAATCCAACTCCCTCTTACTTCTGCAAATGAGAGGGTCTGCACTTGTCAGAAATAGTTCGTTCGTATAAGGTGCTGGTATGAGAGGTCTATCATCCACAACCTTCGGGTAATGGTTTGGATCGATTTCACTCCTAGTGAATCTCAGCTTCATCAAACAGCTATCAATCCTCTCATACTACGCCCGGGGTGTTTTGCTTCAAGCCATAGAGGGATTTCTTCCACCTGTATACATGAGATTCCTGTTCATGAATCTCAAACTCCACCGGTTGTTCCAAACCTGTGGACCTGCTACATGAGGGAATGGTCCCCTTGTAAGATTTTCCTTTGGTACATCTCAGCATGTACTTTCATGTTCCTTTTGAATTCAGGCTTCCTTGTCACCATCTGACACACAAACCTCCGGTGCTATGTGTCAATGGACATGGTCCCCAGTGGACTTCCTATAACTTAATACAACCCTAAACTCAAAAACATCTTTGAAAATTCTATTTTCAAACACGTACCTTTCCATCGACAAGTGCCACCCTGAAACCTTTGACTTCCATTTCTGAGATGAACACCAGGTTCTTCTTGCGATTAGGTACATAAAAGAGATTCTAGGCTTCCTTGCTTTCTTTGAAGAGTCGACCATTTCTCCTTGATTAACTGTATTACCTGTCATTCCCTTGACCCTGGAATGATTTGTTTATCTTCATCAAGAGAAGTGTCTCTGCCATTCAGACACTCCTTCACATAATGGCCAAACTTATTGTAACCAAGGCATCTGTCTTTCCTTCCACCCTTAGATCCGAACTTCTCAATGAAGTGATCTTTAGATACGCCATCAAAACCTTCCACTGTGCTATTCTGATAATATTCTCTGCTTTGACTTCACCCTGGGTGAATTATGAGAGGAATGAGGAACCCATTGATCCTTTTTTCCTGTCCCAACTGTCTTTAGTGATTACTCTTTCACTCTTGTTTGGGCATTGTCTTCACCTTAGCTCTGAAACCACATTAATTTTAGGTATGTTCTATGCTAGAGCAATTTATTTAAATTTTCATAGTTAGCAATCACATCAAACTATAGTTAGAACATAAATATAAATCGCAGAGAACAAGTCAAGACAAGAGGGCACAAGATGTGGCGCTAGCCAAGGACAAACCCCACAATGTGGCAAAACCCTTAATTAATTCTTCTTTTATGTTCTTCAAAGTTCAGCAGAGAAAGTAAGAGAGATAGTACATTTACAATAGAAGTCAACACTTTGACTTTTGATATCTATAAAGATCAGTTGAAGACATATTGCTTCAACTGATTCTCTGAGGTGACTTCTCCACCTATCATAGTGTTGCATCTCGTCCATTTGCTACACCTTATCGTGTAGCACCATCATTCTGCATCATGCATCATCATGCTACTCATGATCACTATGTTGCCCATACATCATGCTCTCCGCGCATCATGATGCCCATTCATCATGTTGCCCGTGCATCATGTTGCCCATGATCTCATCTATCATGCTGCCCATGATCATTATGCTTCATGTTGCCCATGCATCATGCTACCCATGATCATTATGCTTCATGTTGCCCATGCATCATGCTGCCCATGATCTCATCTATCATGCTGCCCATGATCATTATGCTTCATGCTGACCATGCATCATGTTGGGCCTTGCATCATGCTGCCCATAATCTCATGATGCCCATCATGTTGTTGTTCTACCTTCTCGTTGCTTCATCATGTTGCAACAATATACTTCTGTTGTTTTATTACAGAGTCATATGAATATCAGCCTTAGCTGCTTGCTATGGCTTGCAGCCTAGCAAAGCAGCTAGGCTATAGTTCCACGCAATCGCATTATTGAGCCAGGGCTGCATACTTCACACAGCGTATTGGTATTCAATGTTGCGTTTGACTGAATCTATTCCACTGCGACTTCATCTATGCCAAGAGCCTAGAACGTATGATAATGTTGCGTTTGACTGCGGCTTCATATATATACCCAACACATAGATTTTGTTCCATCCGTATATAATCTAATTGCGTGTAATGATCTCTGCCCTGTATATAATTAGGGCATCACGCTGGTTGTATAAATGTCACCTTGAACAACATATAAATGTGTCTCCATGATTTGCGTGTAAGTGTCTCATTGATCAGCGTATCATATGTCTTCATACACAGCATATCATTGTGGTAGGGCTCCTTTCAACTGCGGCTTCACCATATTACTATGGCTACCCTTCATATTACTACGGCTACCCTTCATATCACTATGGCTACCCTTTGTGACCTGTTTGGACAGCGTATTAGTATTAGGGTTGCATAGGGCTATAGTTCATCACTGTGTTTAGAGTATGGCAAGATATCCCTTAACTGCGGCTGTGCATAGACCCTTCTTCTTGCTGCATGTTGCTTCTGTGTTTTAGATCTAGGGCATCATTTGTACATAGGCCAGCGTGTCCTCTATGTGTTTTTCCTTCTCCAAAAACCCAAGATCTCTATGTGTTTTTCCTTCTCCAAAAACCCAAGACATGTAGAGGAGATCACACATGAAGAGGATGAGTATATCAAATGATTTCAAGTCCTTTATATTTATACTAAAATGTGGATGATGAATAGACACGTCTTATTGGGCTTCTGAGCCTACTCAAATTGTTGGCCGGCCTGACAATTTAATTTATAACATAAATAAATTCATAACTTCATAGATACTTATCGGAATCGGATGATCTTTAGATCAATCCTACACCTCTCAATGAGAGGGATCCAATAGCTACCATCAATAAGATGACCCACATGTTGTTTGGCCCTAGTTGCCAATTTTAACACTATGGCTAAGATGATTTTCTTCACTAAAAGGTACTTTTCACTTGTAATTGATAGATAGGAACCAATCTAAATAAGATAGGATGCATCAGGTTAGAAAATAGCATCGTGATAGAAGCATTAGAAGTAAGAGATCTTAACATGGAAAGCAGAAAGATTGTCTAGAATAGATTCTATTGATTACAAAGAATAAGAGCGCTTGGAAACCTCATTGAAATCTCAAGTGATACTTATAGAAAGAAGTAGAGGTCATCATCGACTGGGATCATCATACAAATAGTCAATAAGGAAACATCTGTTGGGTGAGGATATGAAAGATCCTCAAGCTTCTCCAATGGAATCCTTATCAGAGGATTCACCAATCTAGAAAGGAAGCAAATGTTTCATCAAGAATTCCAACTCGTGGGATTCAAGGGATGATGGTATGATGACATAACAATGAAGCAGGTCTAAAAGATAAAGCTCTTTCGTTCAAATGAAGTTGTTACAGGAAGTCTAGATGACCCAAAAGAAAGATGAGGTATGTATAGGTTATTATGAAAGTCATGTCATATGGTTGGAGGTAATATGGATCACTATTTCCATCTTGGGAAACATGATCAAAGAAAAATGGGGATCTCCTCCTCTGAAAGTTGCACAAAGGCATAATTCACACTTAGATGAAATCAACATAATATGTTCTCATATGAAGCATAAGGGAGCTGACTACAATTAAGGAGCTCAGATTGGAAGCTCTTGGGAATGAAGAGTGTGAGGAAAAAGGGAGCAGAGACCATGATATATGCAACAATGGTAGAAGACATTCAACATCCGAGACCAAGAATATTTGACTAGGATATCTCCCAGAAAGACATAAAGACTCTGATGAAAGTCGAAAAAAGATAGGGACCCTTGACAATGGATATCTTTGGGAGATGTATCAACATGTATGCAAGATGTTGATACCTACAAGAAGATGTCATGATGAAAAACCATCACAAAGGTAATTTTTGGTTTAAGTGTTCATTTCTTATTTTTGAACTAATATCTGGATGGGCTTATGTAGGATTGCCAAAGGGAAGATCTATGGATGACTTCCAAGAAGACCATATATAAGGATGTAAGATCCTTCTGGAAAATATGGCATGAAGAAAGTAGCATGACATGAAGCAAAGCCAGATGGAAACCTGATGGATCACTTTCTGATAAAAGGAATGAGGACATGACTAACTCATGAATGAAAGTGATGGATGGTGTATGCCCTATAAAAAAGTCGCAAAAATGAAGACTCCATGAAAAAATAAATTCATGACATCGAAAAGAAGAGGAGTTCTTCAAGCGGCTGGTTGTCCCATCATCTCCACCTAAGACGCTGTTGTAGGTCCCTAATTAAGAGGGAGCCTGGAAAGTTTCTTACTTGGAAGAAACATAGAAATTCCTAAGCCAAGAGGGAGCTTAGGTACATTCCTTTTGTAGGAATGAGTACATTCCTTTATTGGAATATGTCCTCCCTATTTGAGAGGGAGAGATAGACACATCATCTTGGTCTTCACCTGGGAAGACGGAATGGAGGATTGGGTAATCATCTGGCATCCAAAACTCTTTGAGGATGAGATAGGGCATCCAAAGAAGAGTGATTGTAGA
This sequence comes from Pinus taeda, assembly GCA_000404065.3. Classification (NCBI taxonomy): domain Eukaryota; kingdom Viridiplantae; phylum Streptophyta; class Pinopsida; order Pinales; family Pinaceae; genus Pinus; species Pinus taeda. Next base: position 290,433 of record APFE031260237.1, on the reverse strand, counting down.
GGACTGATATTCTTTGAGCACTGGGAATCCAAGATAAGAATAGTCCTAATGGAACACACCCCGAGTACCTGAGTAGGGTATGTTGTGGGAGAGACAATGATGAGTATATCTCTAAATCATTGGTCTCGCCAGCATTGAGCCTAGATCTTGTGGAGAGATAGAGTTGTTAGTTAAGGCCTTGCTATGTGACAATGCTAGTTGATATGATGCTATACGAATGAGTTACCAATCTGAATTCTTCTTATAAGAAATTCTTCAGATTGAGAATGACCAAGTACCATTAAGAATACCTCCCTCGTTAAAAGGGAGTTTTGAAGAGTGTAACTAGGTTCGGTCTTCATAATGACATGTATTTATGATTTTATGTAAGAAGATGTAAAGAAGAAAATTAAAATTATTGTATTGCTTGCTTCATCGGTTTCATGAGCAAGAGATTTTGTTTTTGAGTCAAAGACTCCCATTGAGAGCCTTTAAAAATTATTTTTCATCTAGTCATAAAATCAGAGTCATTGTCATGTAATGAAGTCATGTTACACTTTGTAGAAGGTCAAACTTGTCTATGTAAAGTATCCTCCAAGACCTTGTCACTTATCCTCTTCAAGTCGGCCTACAATGATGAAAGAACTTGCTAGAAGAAGTCGGCCTTCCTACTTGTGATCATGTCGACCTAAGGGACATGAGATGAGGTGTATAAGTAGCCACATCAACGTCACTTGGAGGCAAGCAAATCGACAAGAAATTTGGTGAAGAGAAGTGCGAAGAAGAGCCTAGCAGCAGAAGTGTGAAGAAGGGATAGTGAAGGAAGGATTCTTTTGGGTATAGCAAAGGAAGGTTTCTTCTGGGGATAGCGAAGAAAGAATTCTTCTGGGATCAAGGAAGGAAGGATTCTTCTGGGATCAATGAAGGAAGGATTCTTTTGGGGCTTGTCTTGGGTTATGTACTCTCCCACGAGCAAAGGGAGAAGGAACGAAGGCATCACAAGAAGATCGAAGGAAAAACCTACTACTACATTAAAGTAACTTTTAATTGGATATAGAATCTTGTAGGAGGCCAAAGAAAAGCAATATAGGTCTCTCTTAAGGAGACTAGGGTTTTCTAATCTGTGGTAAACCTAAGAGATAGAGATTCTCTGGGTGATCGAGATAGAGACTGGGATTCTCTAGAGGAGACTGGTGAAAGCCTTGAGGCCGAGATTCTCTAAGGGAAGCCGAGAAGACGAGTGTGAAGGATAGAGACTGAATTTCTCTAGAGGAAGCTGAGGAGAGAAGATCGAGATCAAGAAGGAAGCCGAGACAAGGAAGAGGAAGAGCATCAAGGTTAGTGACAAGGGTCTTGGGAGAATACCTCTTTCAAGGGTCTTTGTCATGGTCTTGCTATTCGTCAATTGAAGATCTATAAGAAGAATTTTGATCGAGTTTTCCTCTCAAGAGGTGAGAGGTTTTGGCCTTGGCTGACAAGCCTACATACTGTGTCACCTGTCTTCTATTATGTATATTGGTAATTGTCTTGATGAAAAGAACACAATAATGATAAAAGAAGAGAAGACTATGAGCTAACAAGTAAAAGTATATCACAAGCAATTATCAAGCAGAGAAATATTTTAACTCTTCATGCCCTAGATTTCTCAACATTCCACATTTGTTAAAAGGTTGGAGTATCTTTCCAACTGTTGATCCCTAATACAAAAGAGCTCCAAGATTTTGGTAGACCTAGTAGTGCAACAATCACGAGTTTTTACTCTGGTACGACTTCATCAATAGCTTGGAGTTTATCTCTTATCCTAGAGATCCTTACAAAATATGATGAAACAGTGTCATCTTTCGTCATCATAATTGTTCTTATTTCATTCTTGAGACTAGCTATTTGACCAATGTTCTTGATGATAAATAGCTTGCATAGGGCTTCATACATTTCTTGAGCGGAATCTATATTGGATATGTATGGATTAGATTGTCCTTCACCCCATCTACTATCAAATTCATGGCCAAGATGTCAGTTTCCCTAAACTTCTCCTTTCCTGCATCATCTGTAGGTTTCTTAACTTTTCCTTGAACAAGATTCAAAACTTTACATTTAGCGAGAATAAGATTTATCCTCTTCTTCCATGTCCTGTAGTTGGAGGCTCCTTCAAGCTTGTTTTTTGTCTTCATTGAGGTTGTCATAGATTCTATAGATAGTAGGCATCTCTTCTTATATGATCCTTTCCTTAATGACCTTCAAGTTGCATTTTCCTTCCTTCTTCACCTTAGCTTTGATACCATGTTAGAAAATCCAAAAGGAAGAAAGATTTTCTTATGTTGATAATTACTCGTGATATTCTTGTTGTCTTATTAACTTTCTTTATGTTCTTCTTTTATCTTCTATTCATTAAGCAATCATCAAATCAAAACATGAAGATCAACAACACCAGATGTAGGCACTCAAACTCTTCCACCAGTAAATCAAATTGAGATAGACCAAGACTTTGGACCCAAAAGACCTTCCTCCTCCCCCAAGTCAGCCTTCCAATATGATTCAGCAAACTCTAGTAGTCTCTTCTTGTCCAGCAGCTTCAACCCAACAACAATCCAGAATTTCGACCCCCAGCTACTACAGAATTTCAGCCCAGCTTGAGGACTACAATTCTAGCCCTTCTAGCAACTTCGCACGTGTGAGACAAGGAGAGAGAAAATTCTACTTCTTATGCTTGATAAAGACTTTCTTCTCCTTCGCTAGGGTTTCCTTCCTCTTCCTTGAATTTCGCACCCTTTTTCTGCCTCTAGCAACAACAGATTGAACTTATTGTGGATGTGTTACAAATGAGTCGAGTTGTTTCCCTTTTATAGTGGTTTATGCCTCTCTAATTAGGTCGACCTGTCTAGGTTGAGGCCGACTTGGTGGAGGATCCCTAAATGACCCTTTTACATCAAAATAAATTTCTTCTTGTATAGATAAATCCCAAGAAGGGTCTCTTACATATTGAGAAGGACAAGGACACTTGACATAAACCCTAGAAGTCTACAATGGAGGCTTTGACCTAAAAATAATTGACCCAAGCATGAAACCCATGCTTTAATAAGTCAATTTCTTTTACAACCCTTCTTACATATTGAGAAGGACAAGGACACTTGACATAAACCCTAGAAGTCTACAATGGAGGCTTTGACCTAAAAATAATTGACCCAAGCATGAAACCCATGCTTTAATAAGTCAATTTCTTTTACAATAAAAATTATTTTTCATTCTTTTGACAAATACATTAGATCATGACTCAAATACAATTATGAAGACCGACACTAATTACATTTTTCAACAAATTGGCTTATGAAGACCGACATAAAGACTTTTCTTTGGATCAAGCTTCAAGCGTGAGGGGAAGTTCTTGGAGAAACCAACCCATTCTTGAAAATATTCGAAGGAGAACCCGCATTTATTAATTCTCAAGGCCTCATCTTTCGATTTGTCTTGCATGGACTTTTGGCCTTGGCTCATATTTCAAGCATAATCTACTTAAATTTATCTCATCTACTTCAAATTTATCTCTCAAAATCTTGTGCTTCATTGTTATAATTTTGCTATTCAAGAGCTTAGTTATGGCTAAGCAAAGACGAGAGTTTTCCCATACTCTTTAGCTTAGCCCTTGTTGATTATATTCTATATATATATATATATACATTGCATTTTCTTGCCTTGTTTCATAGCTAACACTTGATCTGTCTTGCAGCCATCACTTAATTGTTCTTCTAGCAGCTTGCAGGAATTATTGTTTAAAACATTTAACAAGTTGTTTGCAAGATCTTGGGCACATATTGTGATGCTAATATTCAAGGAGGTTGTGGACATTAGAGGCTTCATCTCATGAAAGGCCGAGTTCCACCTTGAGAGCAGCATTATTCTCTCACTAGGCCATGGGCTAGAGGAGGCCTAGCCTCTCTCCTTTGAGCTGATTACAACCCTCTTGTGGCTGATTTGACTACTGAAAATTAGTCTCTTGTATTTTCAGATTTTGGCAAGACTCTCTTGTAGCTTTCATGTGTTAAAGAAGAGATCTAACCCTTGAAAGGGCATGTTGTAAAAGACTCCTTTGACTTCCTTGGAAAGTCTTTTCAAAAGGCTCTTCTCTTCTCTCTTTGTAACCAATCTCTAATAAAAAGATTAATTTTGCTTGTGAGGGAGCTTGGGATTTTTCCCACGGTATCCCTCCTCCCCATTTAGAGGGAGGATCTTTGCTTGTGGATGGAGTAATCTCTTTTGTTTAATTTCTTTAAACTTGCTTTTGCTAATTTCATTTGTTAATCTTAATCATGCATCGTTAGTCCCTTAATATAATACTCATTTCTTTATTTTGGCATAAGTTTAACATTGGTTTATGTTTGCTATTTCCATTCCTTAAGTACTTGTATTATGCAATCCATTTACAATGCATGCAATTTTATTTTTGAGCAAGCAAGTATTTCATATCTATTCGGCAAACTTAGACTATTTCCACTCATCCATCTACTTGGTTCATAAGTTTCTTGAATACTTTGCTTCAATACAATTGGTCAACTCATGTTTAAGTGGCATTTTGTTCAATGATGATTATCTCTCGGAGCATTCTTTTGCCATTTCATTTGGAGCAATTTATTTTACTTGCAAACAATATATTCGGAACTTGTGGAGCTACATTGAGCTAATTGTTTCACTTTTCATTTTCTATTTGAAATATATTGGTACCATTTACTTGAACAATTATCTCTCATTGTATCAATACTTTTCTTGGGAAACACAAATATTCACACAGGCATCTCATTTAGGCATTCTCAGCATTAATTTGCATCTTTATTAACTTACCTCCAAGCATAAGCTTGGTTGAAAGACTCTAGGACCACCTTTCTCAACCAACTTGCGAAACATAGACCCTCTTTTGTGGTTAACACGGTGACCTTGCAGTGATTAGAGCCACAATATTTGTAGTGCCGGAGGCATCAAGTGGCTAGATTTCCAGGGGAGGTGTTGTTAATATAGCTTTTGCTATCTCTCCCTGGTCTTTTCTCCACAACTCACACTAGAGACTAGTTTCAAAATAGTTGAGAGAAAGGATTCATTTAGGTAGGCATTTAACTTAAAACTAACCAAGATAATTGCATTCCACATTAGATAGGGTGCACATCATTTCAATTTAGTCATCTTGAACCACTTTAAATTTACTTGCAATATTCTTGGTTCATGTACTTATCATGATGAATGGTCTCATTGTCACTTGATGTTATTATCTCTTGTTATTTGAGCATCTCCTTTAACAAATGCAATCTCTATTTACATTTTGCAAGCAATATTCTTGGGTTTATTGAATTTCATTTGCAAGCATAATCTTTCAAGTAGCATTTTCTCTATTTTGCAAATAATGTGGATCTCTACATTTGCAAATCTTTACTTTACTTGCAATTCTTCTATTTTCATGTACTTGTTATTTAGCTCATGAATATTGGATATCATTATCTTTTGTTACTTGAGCACTCTCTTTACAAGTACTATTTCTTTTATTGTTGCAAGTGATATTTTTATGCTCATCTTGGGCTAACAATTTGATTTTTGCAAGATTATCTATCATTGTATCTTGAATTCTATTTTGAGTAAGCATTTGTCATTTATTTTGAAGCACTAGTCTATACTTTGAATATATCATTGAGAAAAAATGCTTATATATTTATGTGTGTTCACATTTTGGAAATCAAGTCATCTTTGATAAAGTACCTCCTAACTTTAGTCTCCTAGAAACTCACATTTCCTTTAATTAACCTTATTTATGGACCACCCCCCTTATCTTAGCTAGGAGAAATCTTTAATGGAGAGAGTAGGGATAAGGTGACAGCGCCTTCTCCTAATTTGCCACCAAGATCACACCTTGTGGGGTTGAGGATTTTCCCCACACTAACCTAGGTGTGCAAGCAAGGCAACGACATACCCTTCACATATCACATAGATATCATGCCATAAACCCTTCACATATCACAACAATATAATGCCTCAGAACTTTCACATAAGCCACAAATCCGCAAGGTTCCACAGAGATATTTGCACACCAAAATAAAGATACATGAGATAATTTGAATATGCCTTGAAGGAGAGCGAATAGGCTCTATATATAGTTATTCGTCCATGCAAAGAGGTGTGTCTCTTGAGGTAGGCTGACTTGATGTTGAAGGGGCCAACTTGAACACTTGAGGGGTAAATAAATTCAATTTTTCTCTTTTGATTTTTATAATGAAAATATTGATTGAAGATACCAATTTCTAACATTTCTCAGCTTCTCTCTAAGAATTAGTTTCCTATTAGTGGTAGCATCCTAGAACAATTTTAGAATGGCATCCCACATCTTCTTCACTATATATAAATTTGTGATATGTGGAGCTATATGATCCTTAACAACATCAAGGAATATCCTCGCTTTGGCATCTTCCTTCTAATATGCAAGAAGTTGTGTTGGATCTGTAGGTACAACTACAACATTGGTTGCATATTCCTTGAGACCATTTTCTTCCAACAACAAGGAAACTCTAGCTTTTCAAACACCAAGATTAGAAGCACCATCCAATCTATCCTAATCTAGCAGAAGAGATTTCTTAAAAACCCTCAGAAAATATAGCAAAACCCAGATAAATCTGAATAGGTCAAACTGGGTTTATATGTTGAAGAATCGAGGGCACTTATAGTTAATGTGATTCTTCTTAGCTTGATAACTATTTTTGAGGAGTTTTAACTTTTCTTCTTAGCATAGTCTTCACTTGTTATTATTAGAGTGTCTTCTTAGTTCATCAAATAGCTATCAAAACAAAAGAGACAAGAACACATGATGTTGGCTTTCTGCCAGGGCCAAAACTTCTCCCTCTTGGAGAGAAAAACCCACACAAAATTCTTCTTATAGAGATTCCAATTGATGAATACCAAGACCTTGACCCTTGACCTACTAGGCCACTCCAATACCAAGACACCAATCCTCCTATTTTGCTGAGATCATCATCATCACTACTACTTTATTGAGATCATCGTTATTACACCATGTCTGCTCCTTCATCAAGATCTTCATCATTGTTGCACCCATGCTACACCTTCACTAAGAACTAGATCATTGTTGTATTGTTATTGAGATCACTACCATGTCAACGAGGTTTCTTTTTTAGGATTATGACCAAGACCATAGGTCATTATGTTGAGATCTTGTGGCTGCCTTTTCTTCATGCATAGAGATCTTCATGATATTGTTTAGTATATTGAGACAGAGTGTTCCCTTCTTGTATTGAGACCCTTATCATTATGCCGAGATTGTAATCATTTCAGTGACACCCATCCGAGATTACAATGATGTTGTCCATCCTTACTATCATGCTAAGATACTTGTCCGAAATTTTGTGTCTCCTGCACCTATTACGAACAAATATATATAAATAATGAGGATAATTGTAATAACGATTAGCTAAGTAGTAATTAATACTAAAGAGGCATGTCTAATGAAACATGACTCTCCATGAAGAGACACCTGCTTGGTATATAAGCAAGCCTCCCACTCTCATGTATCTATCATTATTCATACGTCTAATATATAATATTTGTATCCTCATGGATATCTTTATGTTCCAAGTCTTCTGGAGTAATTAATCTGATGAAGGAACTTAGTTCGCTTCATTTGGTATTAGAGCAGTTCAGTCCTCTAGGTTGCTTAACCGCTACATAGAGTCACGCTCTCCGATCCAGGCCCTTGGCCATCAAGGTTTAGTCAATTTTATTGTTGTCATAATCGAAGCATTTTGCTGCACAAAATTTGGAGGTTCTCCATTTTGCCATCGGCCATTGGCCATTAAAAAAAATTGAGGTTAAAAAAAGGGGGGGTTCAAACAACAAAAATAGAAGAGTTCAAGATTTAAAAAAGATTAATTGAAAAAAAAAGAAAAAATTATTAGAAAAAAGAAATAACCATAAAAAAAGAAGTTATATTTAAAAAAATAAATTATAGAAAACAAAAATAAATTAAAAAAAAGGGACAAGCATTCGGGTCACACAGCTCTCGACAATTGTCGAGAGCCGCTCAACTACCAGACTTATTGCATACGACAAACCATTGCCCATGCAACCACTAGTTGTTGTTCACTAACACTCAATATGCTCAGCACGTCGTGCCCTCTATTTTTGTCGTTGTCCTTGTTGACTGCGGCCATTCGACACTATCATCACATCCTCAAAGAAGTGAGTGGGTCAAAGACAAAACAACAATAGCAGTTGTGAGCTAGAGCAGCCCAACAATTAAATTAATACTATGAGCAACACTCTTGATTTGTCATAGACAGGGGTCGACCAGCCGCCTACACCTTGTTTCCTACTGCGCTAAATCACGTGTTCCCCACTCTGTCTCCTCGATAGTCAAATCTAGCACCAAAAGAAGTGTTTCCCAAACCGTCATTTGAGAATCGACTGCACCACAACCCAATTCTTTGTATCGTCTCGTCGCCACCAAGCAATGCATGACTCACGACATTCAATCTGCAGCCCCATTTGCTACTAATCCATCAACGCGGGGCTCTGTCAAGCAAATAAACAACAACCATTTTTTTCGGGGCCACAATCAAAGGACATGACCGACCGTCAATTCAATTCGCCATTAGATTACATAACTATATAAATTTTATATCATAAGTAATACAATTATTTAATTACAATATTAATTAATTAATTATTAAAAAAAAGAGGTTGTTATTATATTTTTTTTTCGGGGCCACGGTCAAAGGACATGACCAGCCGTCGATTCAATTCGCCATTAGATTACATAACTATATAAATTTTATATCATAAGTAATATAATTATTTAATTACAATATTAATTAATTAATTATTAAAAAAAAAAGAGGTTGTTATTATATTTTGACTAGAACGTTTAAAAAAGGTTCCATACAAAGTTAAAAGAAGTGAAGAAAAAGGAAAAAAATATGGAATCTCTAAGTGATGCACAAAAATAATTAATTGCAAGAGATCTAGGACAATTAATGGCAATATATAAGTGATGACAAGTTGATTTTAATAAGGAAATCAAGAAAACAGAATCCACAATGCAAGTTGAAAGCCCATCATCACTCCTACAAAATGATGTAATCTAGTATACTAGGAGATTGCAACTAGAAGATCGAGAGAAAGGGAAAATAGCCACACTTCGGCAAAACAAGAAAGTGTTACAACGGGAACATAAAAATTTTGTGGATATGCATTACAAGGAAGTAACGAAAAAGGATGAATAAATCTCTCGCCTCAAGGACAACGTCGAAAAATTACTTGCACAAGTGAGGATGTTAAAACTGGCAACTAGGGCCAAACTCCATGTGAGTCATCTTGTTTATGGCAGCTGATAATTTTCTTGGATCCCTCTCATCGATAGGTGTAGGATTGATCTAAAGATCATCCGATTCTGATAAGTATTCATGGAGTTATGAATTTATTTGTGTTATAAGACAATTCGTCAAGGTCAGCCAGCAACCAAATAAACCCCACATGTGCTCAATGTTTTAGTATAAAAGGAGATGACTTGAGAGTCATTTCACACACACTTCTCACTTGATTTCTCTCCACTTGTCTTGGGATTTAGCGTGAGAGAAATCTAGGAGGAAGGAGCCCTAAACGTTGGAGGAAAGGAGGATTCCCTAGCCGTAATCCTAAAATATGTCTAAGCGCAGTTTGCCCTAACCAAGAAGACACAGTCATATAGAAAAGGAGATAGCCCTAAGCTAGAGGCAAGAGAATTTTGTCTTAGCCACAAGAAAGGAGAGCTGAACAGCGCGGGTATAGAGGCCTATTTTGAAGAGGCCTAACGTTGTCCTAGAAGAGGCCTAATGATGTCCTAGAAAGAGGCCTAACGCAGTCTTGAAGGAGAAGCATCAACGCTATAAAGGAGTCTACCTCAACGTTGTTTAGAGGAGGCCTCTACAAGCCCTGGACGTAGTCCAAACAAGTGGCACAAGCTAGTGATTTAGAGTGACCCTAACCGCAGTCCTTAGGTTGCCCTAACCAGCAAGAAGGACAGAACAGCATGGGCTGTTTTAGGGTCATTTTATGAAGACCAAATCGCTATTATAAAGGGCTAAGTACCTTCCTTGAAGGCTGAGGTAGATGAGGCCTGTTTTGTGATTGATATGTGGGACGTAAGCTACAGAAGTACTGTGTGCTAGGTCGTAGGCCATAGCATCACAGTTAGGACTTGCGTAAGGTGAATTGAGGGCTCAAATATGCCCAAAACAGCAACGTTCTAGGGGAGGTATGTTGCAGTCCTTCAGGGCTGTTTGTAGACTGATAGATGGGTGTGTAAGGCCTACCAGATGCCCTAACCAATCACAATATAAGCAGCAATAAAGGCAGACTTGGAACAGCGGTGTTGAAGGGACAACAGTGCCAGTAAATGGGACAGCTAGGCAATGGAGCTTGGTGGAGCCATGATACATGGGACATTTAGGATACATAGTACTACAAAGATACATAGGACAACTGGGATACATAGTGTTGCAAAGATGCAGGGGATAGCAAGGTCATATGGTGGATAATATTGATGAAGCATTATGGCTGGTTACAACAGTTAATGCAACATGTTAGTATAGTGTTGCATAATGATCGAGTGCAGCCTGGTGACGGGAGCATGTAATGAAGAGCAGCTTAGTGACAGTGGTGCAACGTGATGATACTTTGTAGTATACATTGAGCACAGTGATGGGTATAGCCATGACTAGTGAAGCATAATGAGATGCAGCATAGTGATGATGAGCGCAGCATGGTGCAGCACCGTGAGGTGCAGCATGATGATAAGGAGCAACATAATGATAGGTGCAGCACGGTGATGGAGTCATCTAGGAGAATCAGTTGAAGCAACCTGTCTTCAACTGAGTTCAGCTACCTCATGTATCATCTACTTAGATATTATTTATGCTCTTATTTAGATAAGTCAAAGTGTTGATTTCTATTGTATATGTACTATCTCTCTCTCTCTCTGTTGAACTATTAAAGAACTTATAAGAAGAATTAATCAAGGGTTTCCCCACATTGGGGTTTCTCCCGCGCTAGTGTCACATCTTGTGTCCTCTTGTCTTGGCTTGTCTTCTACGATTTATGTTTATGTTCTATCTGTAATTTACTTTAATGCTAATGTGATTGCTAATCTAGAAAAGATATTGAGCTAACTATGAAAATTGAAATAAATTGCTCTAAGCATAGAACATACCTAAACTTAACAAAGGAAGACTAAGATCACAAAGGAAGAACTCAAGAAGCACTTATCAGAACAAGAAGAGGAAACTTCACGTTTAAAGAACATTAATAAAAATTTGTTAGAACAAATCAGAGATCTAAAAGATGAATAACTTAAAAGTCAAACATTGAAAATAAGGTTGATAAATTAGAAACCAAAGAGGTTCAATGTCTAAGGAATCATAACCAAAACCTCCTTACACAAATAAAGAAGCTTAAATGTGATAAGACATCACTTAAAGACAAATTAGAGCAACTTACTCAAGAAGTATCAAAGTCTCCAAATGTAACAGTCCAGGTTGAAGATAAGGAAATTAATACCAAACCAGTCAATGGCAGAACTCTAGAAGAGGATCAATTAGTGAAAGGAAAGACACATTCACATGTTACAATCTAGATGATGAAAATTCCAAACGAAGATTATGTACCTAACTCAAAAACCACAGTACTAGAAGGAAATCAAAAAAAATTCCACACACCTAATAAGGGAAAGTCAAACAAAAAGGTTCCCTATCAACATTCAAATCATGAGAGTAGACAACTCAACCAAGCTACATATCGAGACCATGCAGAACAGAAACAACAAACTCATGTTTCAGAGAATAGTGATGTAACCTCAATCCAGTCCTATGATGACAAGTCGTTACAAAATTCCAGTGATCGAAATATTCCACCGAAGATTAATCTAGGATGGTCTAATCCCTTCTCAGTGCAACAATTTTGTTTGTCACTTAGAAGATCATATCCATTGGTATCAACAAAGACGGCAGTGCCAAGAGGAGAAGATATTAGAAACCGCAAAAGAGATCAAGCCTTTTGCATCAACAAGCTTTGAGGACAAAGCTTTTTTGAGGAGGAAGGCAATGCTACGAATAAATATATATAAATAATATAAATACAAATAATGAGGATAATGAGGATAATTGTAATAACAACTAGTTAAGTAGTAATTAATACTGAAGAGGCATGTCTAATGAGACATGACTCTCCATGAAGAAACACCTGCTTGGTATCTAAGCAAGCCTCTCACTCTCATTGTATCTATCATTATTCATACATTTAATATATAATATTTGTATCCTCATGGATATCTTTATATTCCTAGTCTTCTGGAGTAATTAATCTGAAGAAGGAACTTTGTTCACTTCATTGATATATTCTTCCTTTCTTTAATTTTTTTCAAAAACCTTTTATTATTAATTCTTAAAAATATATATATAATATATAATATATATATTTGTTTCTTTTATAGATGTGTTTTTTTTCAAAGTATTTTTTACAATGGTTTTTCTCTTTTTTTAATCCTAATTTTCTTTTTCCTTTTCTTTCTTTTTTTCTTTAATTTTTTTTTTTTTTTATGTTTTTTGTAAATATTTCCGACTTTTTTTTATTTATTAATTACTTAATTAATGAATTATTTTTTCATTTTATAATATTAAAGTAACTTTATTTTTTTAATACTAACTTTAACTCCGGCTAATAACTATCTTCTCTTTTTTTCTTCTATGGTTGCGACCATTCCAATAGGTATGACAGAGTTGTGACTTTATGAAGCACTGAAGGGAACATGTGGAAGGAAAAGCGCATCGACAAAACGAAACAGAATGGCAAGGAAATATGGTATAGGGAGAAACACGAACAAGGGGAGATTGGGATAACGGTAAATGGAATGTTGTGTATGATAGTAACGATAGCAGTGGGACAATGACAAGGGAAATCAACTGAAACGAAAATGCCTGGGCGGTGGCTCGTGATTGTTACAGATGAGGAATTGGCGGTTGTGTACGAGTAAGGAATTCAGTGATTTATAGAGTGCGGAATTTGATACAAGCAAGAGCGAAATGTTGTGGCTCTGAATGTGCGACTATGTGCATCAGTCGCTAAGAATGTAGTTCCACATTCGCGAGGTATTGACACATCAAATAGAACTACTCGGGACAGTGGCGATGGTTGTCTGGACTCTGAACTGCGGTTGCGAATGTGGTATGTCGTGGTTGGCGGATGGCTATAGTGCAGTGGCCCAATGAAAATTGTTGTGGAAGAACGTGGAGGTCAGGCGTATTTGATTGCTGCTACCACCTTTCCTTTTTTCTCTTTTTTTTTAACTATATGTTTTTTTAATATAACTTTTTATTTGTTTTCTTTTTAAGTTATAATATAATATCTATATAGTTAATGGCCAAAGGCCTGATTGGCGATATGGAGAAACTCCAACTTTTTGTAGTGAAATGCTTCAAACTTGACAGCAACGATGTTGATGAAACCTTGATGGTTAAGGGCCTGGATTAGAGAGCGTGGCCCTGTGCAGCGGTGGACTGGCCAGAGGATCAAGCTGCTCTGATACCAAATGAAGCGAACAAAATTCCTTCTACAAATTAATTACTCCAGAAGACCTGGAATATGAAGATCTCCATTGAGATACAAATATTATATATTAAAAGTGTGAATAAGAATGATTGATACAATCCCCGGATGCGGGTGACCTTCGGCATGATACGAGCAAGCCATATGGCAAGCACGCGCAGCCACGTGATGGCGCAGGGGACATTAATGCTTCAGGCCGTCGATCGGGCGAGGATGAAGGCTCCCTTAAGGAAGCGGCCTGAGTTGATGGCTCACCTACGCTGTGCAGTTATGGCGGTCACTCACCGAGAATTTGCAGAGGGTATTCATGGAACAGGTCGACAGTCGACGAGCCATCGTGAGGTTGAGTGGGACGAGCTCCAGCTGCGGGGGCTCTCCGAAATTGTGCAGGTGCAAAAGAGAGCAAGCAGGCTTTGACCTGCCCATCTGGTTCTCCGTGGCTCGTATCTGGTTCTTTCTGGCTCTCACCTGGGCACTGAGCTTTCTGAAGCTTCCTTATTTGGGAGGAAGTGGTGGCGAGTTCAAAAGGGTGACTGCGAGCGAAGCACAGTGCAAAATCCTGAAGAATTCGGGAAGGGGCTCATGGCTCGACTTCGGGAGAGGCAACCCTGCCGCAGAGGCTCTGGCAGAGGCTCTAGAAGAGGCTCAGCGTCACGCTCTCCAGCAGCAAATGAACACCATCATTGCTGTTGTTGCTTCTGTCACAGAAGAGCGAGAGCCCAACCCCTCCAAGTTGGGCAATTCACGGAGGTGGGAAGCTCCAGTGAGGGAGAGCCGGCCCTTCCAGCGTTTGGTTCGGTCGTTTTCACCCTGGGCCGCTCAAGAGGCAGCGAGGGCATCAGCGCTCACATTTCCGTCCTCTTCATTGCAGTTCCTGAGAACGATGGCAGTGATGCGCCTCCTGGAGAGGGGAATCCACCCTCAGATAGCATTATTTTGGAAGGTCCTGATCAGCAACCTGCAATTGCGCATGGTGAGGAAACACTGGATACCCCCGTCCCACCTCCGGAGCAGAAGATTCAAGATGAAGCAGCGGCCATTTGGGCTGCAATGTCGGAGGGAGTCCCGGAAGGAATGGGCTGGTGCACCATCGTGGAGGAAACAAGCCCTGAAGAAGGAGAAATCGGCGGAGCTGGTCAAGGTGGCGGTGCTGGTAAGGATGGCGGTGCTGGTCAAGGTAGTGATGCTGGTCCGGGTGGCGATGCGGGTTCGGGCGGAGATGATGGTCAGGGTGGCGGCGATGCTGGTCAGGATGGCGGTGCTGGTCGTAGCAGAGATGCTGGCCAAGATGGCGGTGCTGAGCTCGGTGGCGACAGCCACGGCTTGGCGGGCTAGGACTAAACTCCTGGCGCACATTCCAGATCCCACCTTCTTCTCTCTGCTCGAAGCTAAGTCTAAAGTCTCTATGTTTACTCGCATGCATTTTTCGTTCCGGTCTTATCTAAGTCAGTTTGTTTGTCCTGGTAGTTTAGTTTCTGTTCAGCCTGTGTATGGCGACTCACAGCTGAATTTTGATGGATGCACCTGCGTGGGCTGTTAAGTTAGGTAGTTGGTCAAGCGGGTCAGGCTTTAGCCTCTGCCTCTTTTTGAGAAAGCAAAACTCTTTTGTCGGTGCTACCCCTGCGAGGGAGCTTTTGAAACAAACTCAGGATGCCCAAGGTGCCAATACGGGCCATGGAAGTCATGTTCTTCTGCATGTAATTTTCTGTAAATACTTATAATAGAATAGATAGTTTTAACGAGAAAAAAAAAAAAAAAAAAAAAAGAATGATTGATACAATGAGAGCGAGAGGCTTGCTTATATACCAAGCAAGTGTCTCTTGATGGAGAGTCATGTTTCATTTAGACATGACTCTTCAACCTAATTACTAATTAACTAATCATTATTTATGATTATTATCATTTACATTATTTTACATTATTTCCTATACATTTTTCATAACAACACCCATCCAAGATTACAGAGTGTCTAAAATTTTGTGCCTCCTACACCCATCCCAGATTAGAGAGTGTCCGAAATTTTGTGTCTCCTGCACCCACTATGTCATCTGAAGTTTCAGAGAGATGTCCGAAAACCCTCACTGTAATTTTGAACCTTAACGCCTATTTATAGTGGTTCTGCCTTCATAAATAAGCCAACATCACAGAGTGAAGAGTTGTATCTCCTTTTGTGAGCCGACTTGTCATTTATATTCATTTGTAGGCTGACATGACTGTGTTTCACATCGTTTTGCTGGCAGACTTCTTCTTGTGCAGGTCTTGGAGGGTTTTTAGACTAGTATTCATTTGCACATAGGCTCAAGAAGAGCTCCTTATACATAACTTTGACTCTTTGATTTTCCTAGATGTAGAAATTTCTCATTTCCCACTTCCGTTTTCAGTTTCACCTTATTTCTCCCATATAGTTAAATGCCCTTCCCCATATCCATATATTCAACAACTGAAAAAATAAATTTTTGCTAAAAACACAAATTTTGGAAATTTTACAGAAAGTTGGAAAATGCAGAAATAAAAAATCAGGAGGTACAAACAGTCATTTAACACATTTGAACACAGTGATTTTTGGTCAATGTGACCCTAGAAAAACCCCCTACAACTCTTGGGGAAAACTAGTTTGAAAGCTCTTCTATATTTCTGAAAATGCCTTTTGTACAGTGAGAAATATTCAGCAAAAAATCAGCAAGCAAATTTACAACTTATCTCTTTTCCTGTGCCTCACAGCAAACTGGAAATTACAGCAAACAGGACAGCAACAAATGTTGTATGACCTCCTCGATTTTCGTGCCCACTTTCAGCCTTAAATGATGTTATACGGCCTGCATTAAATGCATTGTACGGGCTACAATAAATGCACTGTACGGACCTCGATTTGCATGCAGAAAAAACAGCAAATTGCTCCTCTATTTCTGTGCAAACCAGCAGTACGGATTTCTAGAAAATCGTGCCAAAATCAGCCATTCACTATGTGTTGAATCAGCTATATACAAATCTGCTCAACTGCTGCCTTGGAATGTGTGCCAAGTTGTTGTCTCCTTCTCCTCCTTGTCCAGAAATCTCCCTTGCTCTCTTGCTTTCCTTCTCTCAATCTGCTCATGAAAGAATGAATGACCTTTTGCCTCATTTTCCTCCTTTAATCTAATCCTAAGTGACTTTTAGGTAACCTCTAAATCCAATGGCTGAAATAGATTGAGATCTAAGACTGAGATTAAATGCTCATTTAAATCTCACTTTTTATTTTTTAACTCACCCCACTTTAATCAAAACCCACTTAGTCATTTAATTCCAAAGTCACTTTTCCTTTCTAATTTTACATTAACTTTATTAAAATCACTTTAAAATTGAACTTTAGTAACTTTATCACTTAAAGTCACTTT